>JAAMPI010000420.1:0-38448 GCA_013054445.1 Cudoniella acicularis
GAGTTACAACTTCCCGGCACCATCCCTATTAGTTCTATTATAAAATTTCAAATAGCTGTCCTAAACCTCTAGCCCCTCCAAATTTTAGTATCCTGCATGAAACCTAATTCATAGATCAAATATTAGTTTCACAGAGCATTTTACGAAAAGTAGGATCGGTGATCTGATAAGTGCCACGGTGCCACCGTAGATACCTCCAAAAATGTGCACCGCCACGATTCGGGGAGGAGGACCTGAAGCCCGTTCACTGCTGAGCTATCTTGAGGCTAGCTTTAACTTTCCAGGTGTTTCTACCGAATAACTTTGCCTTTTGAATGGTTAATATGGGGATGCTTTGAGAGGCAGCGGAGTTGGCCAATTAGAGAGCGATCTGTTACCGGAAAAAAAGTCCATGACGCTTGCTATTTTTGCTTCGGCACGAAGCGGGCCGCAGCATTCAGGTGAGGGCATGAGGGGGAGAGACTCTTAAAAACGGAGAAACTAAGATGTCAGGTTCTCTTCTGGCGCACAGCAAGTCCTATTTGAAGTTGGTGACAATCCGCCCAAAGTCTTTATCAAAATCCATTCAAGAATTTATATCAAAGGAATGATGAGGAAGTAACGACTCGAAGAGGAGAATTAAGCCAATACTGGTCACATGATATTGAATTCTGAACCACAAATAGAGAGATGTGGCTGAGAATTTTGATTTTGATGCTTAAAGAGGAAAGGCGCCGATCGACAGAAAAGATGAAGCTTCGTCGACATCGCATGGTTTGACAACCGCAGGGGCCCAGGACTGCCGGTTTGACGGTTGCGTGCACCTCCATAGGGTATCAGAACGGCTTGATTATGAAATCGAGTGCCTTTTTCCCCTGCACATTTCGTATTTTGGGTGAGGCTTCGGCGAGCGCGGCCTACCAACACCGAGGTGTGCGGTCGAAGTGTGGGTCTTGTGAGGAAGTGTGGAAAGACAATATATCATGAGTAGGAAGAGTTTTCTTCAATGGAGGCGTTAAAGAGACCGCAAAAACCTTGTAGGTGTAGAGATTCGATTTGATCTAGGATGGAGCTCTTAAAATGCTTTTCCCTGGTCGAAAAAGGGTCCTGTTGAGCTTGATATCTACCCCACCATGTTGCCTCGCCTGTGGCGTTTCTAGAAGTGATGATCCGTCTTTCCTAGTCCACAGCCAGTCAGACGCAGCGCTTGGTGACGGCATTTCCTTACATATACTGTACCCCTTTAACCTTTGGATTAATGGTAATATTTGTGAGGCTGACACACGTACTGTGGGCATAATCGATTTCTTTCCTTTGCGACTCCTTACCCTTGTTTGCGCTCCCGTCAGCACCATTCATTTCCTTGCGCACACGGCCTCTGCTCTGCGACGTCGTTGACCCCCAAGACGAGACGAAATCCTGCGACACGAAGTCCCAATCCAGAGCCTACAAATGCAACTACAGATCGTGATCACGGCATAAATTGGAACAAGAGAGCAGCTCTGGCGGTGTTTCTATACTACGGCACTGCGCCGACCCAGGCAACATAAATCCACGACGAAGAGGGACAGTCCAACGGTCCAGCGCCGGACGAAGTGCCATTGATGTCCTCTCTACCGCTCGATAATGCTCCCCTCCCCTCCCTCCGATCTCCTCTCATGAAAGTTCCGAATTCCTCCTCCGTCGAAACTCCTCTTTCGAATGGCTCTCTTGACGCTTCGAAAGATGCGAGGCAGATTGTGCGGCTAGCACAGTGCCCTCAATGCTCGTACCCTCTACGAGAACCGGTCACATTGCCCTGTGGGAATTCGATGTGCAAGAAATGCATACCGGAACTCCACCTGCGGCAGAATATCTCTTATCCTGCGACTGCAAATCGACTTCAGGGCTTCACTTGCCCTTTCACGGGTTGCAAAGAAGAGCATGCTGTTGGGGATTGCAGCGTAGATGTGGTCCTCAATAAGATTGTGGAAGTGGTGAGGAAAGAGGTTGAAGACTATAGAAATACAGCTGAAGCATCGGAGATCGTGCTGCAGGTAGAAGAGCGGGATAGATGGTCCATTGCCAGCGTAGCTTCTTTGCGGGATGAAGAAGTACGGATACGAGTTCTACAAGGTGGTCGCCTTGCTTCTGCATACACCATGGCGGAAATGGGTGAGCTGGCTCATGACTCAGAGGTTACCTATAAGCCGATGTCTTTAGCCAGTGAGAATTCAGAGGCTGTTGATAATGCGTTGCTGGATCATCTGAAGGAGGCTACCAGGGCAGAGCTGGATTGTCAAGTGTGCTACGGGCTTTTCTTGGATCCTCTAACAACAGCCTGTGGCCATACCTTCTGTCGAAAATGTGTCCACCGAGTTCTTGATCACTCGAATTTATGCCCAATATGCCGGCGGGTTCTGGCCATTCCACCTGGGATAACCGCTCCGCAAGCGCCGTCCAATTTACTGTTAATCAAGCTTCTCACTGGTCTTTGTCCAGAGGCCCTCGCAGCACGGGCGGAAGCTGCCCAAGCGGAGGAATCAACTGGTTTAGGAGAGCTAGATACTCCCCTTTTTGTCTGCACGCTATCCTTCCCATCGATGCCTACATTTCTTCACGTTTTCGAGCCAAGATATCGCCTTATGATTCGTCGCGCTATTGAAAGCGGGGATCGCAAATTTGGCATGATTCTCCACAATCCAAGTCGAGAAGAACAAGGAAACCTGGGTTCCATTCCATTTTATCAGTATGGCACTTTACTCCACATAGTTAACATGCATCTCCTCGCCGATGGCCGAAGCCTCATCGAAACTGTTGGGATTTCAAGATTTCGGGTTGCCAGACACGGTGTATTGGATGGCTACACCGTTGGTAAGATTGAGAGAGTGGACGACATTAGCATCGCGGCCGAAGAAGCTCTGGAAGCGGCTGAGACTTCTGCTCGTTCGCCCATACAACGACATTTCTCTACACAAGATCATTTTGGAGCTCCCCCTCATCATCTTCCGAGCCGAAATTCACAACCACCACCCCCTGTTCTCCCGTTAGACACCATGTCCACCCAAGATCTAATGCGGATTGGTACGACGTTCGTGAAGAAGATGCGGGATCAAAGTGCGCCTTGGCTTCACCGCAGGGTATTCGACGCATATGGCGAGTGTCCCGAGGACCCTGCCCTCTTTCCTTGGTGGTTCGCAAGTGTGCTCCCAACGGCAGAAACGGAGAAGTACAAGTTGTTAGCCACGTCGAGTGTCAGGGAAAGGCTAAAAATGTGCGCTGGATGGATTACGCAACTTGAAGCTCAGAGATGGTATGCCGATTTCCTTTGTTCTATATATTGATGCAATGAATGTAAGGAGGAATGAACTGAGCGATTGGCAGCAAGATCCTGTGCTAATGCCCCATAGGAGTCAGGGCTCAAGTTGCACTGTCCTTTGACTAGCCGGCCTATCTATGTGTGTGATGTTTTTAAGTGTTATGATAATATATATGGGGCATCTACGAGAGGCGGAGAGGATCTTCTACTTATGAAAGCTAGAATAGAGCGTGGAATGGTTGTATCTCTGGGTTGTATTAGCGATAATGATATTTTTGGCATGGCCTGCATTTCGGTGCATCATGGCTTACGGAATGGGAAGGTTGGGGCTTCTACAGGTGTCCAGGGGAAATATTCGGAATCAGAATGGAATTGGATTGTATGTATGGTGTCAGGATAATGAAATGCAGAGCATTCATTCACCGCTTTGATTTTGCTCTCGATTTATTTTGCTCGAGTGAGCTAGCTAGGCAAGCGCCAAAGCTGTACCGTGAAATTCAATCAAGTAGGTTTATTTTTGATAATTATACAAGCAGTATTCGAGGGGCTTCTCCTAACTATATTGCAAAACAATAGTCAAAATTAGACTTACATACTAATCTGGAGTTCCTGGTAAGCGAGATGAAAAAAGTGGAGGGGGCGGGGGAGGCAGAGGGACAGAGCAGAGGCTCTCTCCCCATAATTTTGGGTTGTTTGTGGTAGTGTCTATTCATGTGCAGTCGCTTGCTGCAAGCATGCTGTGAGGCTGAACTCCAGAGTCCAGACGATAAGTCTTGACCTCAATGACACTCGATATTGAGAGCTTACCTGGACAAAAAATTTCGAGACGTCGCTGCGAACGAGCCAAGTCAACGGAAACCGAGTAACCTCAGAGCCGCTATTGTCCCGCCGCTCTACTATCTCATTGTCTGGGCCTCAAGATGATGTCGAAGCGTGAAGTCAATTCTGAGCGCGACCAAAATGCCGTAAGTAGCACTAAAAAGAGGATGAAAACAACTCTCGATGATGCGCAGACACTAGTGGCTGACACTCCTAAGTATATAACAAACGATAATTATACTGTCGGCTGGATCTGCGCTATAAGCACAGAGAATGTTGCCGCGCAAGTTTTCCTCGACGAGAAGCACAACGGATCGAAATCTGTGTCTCCTAATAACAACAACGACTATACACTTGGCAAGATTGGGGAACACAATGTCGTAATTGCCGTTTTGCCGGAGGGTGAATATGGTATATCCTCTGCAGCAAGGTAAGTTAATAGGGCCTTTGTTCTTACACTTCCCCATCTCACCTTGTTTTATCATTTCTCCTGAACCTTTCCTGAAATCTTCCTAATCCAGCGAAATTTATCCTGAGACTTTCCTAGAGAGGCAAAAACTAACTCCCTCAAGGGTCGCAGGAGATATGCTACACAGCTTCCCGAACATTAGAATCGGTCTGATGGTTGGAATCGGCGGCGGCGCACCAAGCACACGACATGATATTCGTTTGGGTGATATCGTGGTTAGCAGTCCCAGTAATGGGACACCAAGCGTGATCCAGTACGACTTTGGCAAAACGATACAAGAACAGAGTTTTCAACTCACCAAGGCCTTGAACCAGCCACCGATGGTTCTACGGACGGCTGTAAGCGGAATTAAGACTCATTATGAGATCGAAGGTCATCGGCTTGAGGAAGCTATAAACGATATTCTAGAGAAGAAACCCAGATTACGAAAGAAATACAAGCGACCGGATTCGAGTACCGACAGGCTGTGTCAATCTAAAGTCGTCCATCCCCTAAACAACGAGGCAAGCTGTTCTGTAGCCTGTGGGGATACAAACTTGATATCACGACTCGAAAGGTCAGAAAAGGAGGATATTCTAGCAATTTACTACGGAACGATTGCTTCGGCAAACCAGTTAATGAAAGACGCTTTGATCCCGGATACTCTTATAAAAGAGAAGGACGTTCTATGTTTTGAGATGGAAGCGGCAGGGCTTATGAACCACTTTCCATGCCTTGTTATCCGGGGTATATGCGACTACTCAGACTCTCATAAAAACAAGGAGTGGCAAGGCTATGCAGCGATGGCGGCGGCGGCATATGCAAAGGACCTTCTTTGTCGGATTCCTCCTAATAAGGTTGAAGCTGAGCAGAGGATTAGAGATATTATATCTGGTTAGTCTAAGGGATCCGGACTTGATAATTCAATTGACATAATTTTAACTATTTGCATTTATAACAGATGTCCAAGAAGGCGTTAGCAACCTTCTCCGTTTTCAGTTTGATCATAAGCACAAAGCCATTCTAGATTGGCTTACTCCAGTCGATTATGCCACCCAACAAAATGACTACATTCGGAGGCGACAGCCGGGGACTAGCCAGTGGCTCTTAGATTCAGTCGAATTCCGGGCATGGGTAAACAGTAACAAGCAAACGTTGTTTTGTCCAGGAATTCCTGGAGCAGAGAAGATAATTCTCGCCTCAATTTTGGTAGAAGAGCTGACCACTAGCTTCCACAATGACAAGAGCATTGGCATTGCCTACGTGTATTGCAACTTCCGACGCCAACACGAGCAGACGATCAACGACTTATTAGCGAGTCTAGTGAAACAATTAGCTGAGTGCCAGCCTTTTCTTCCAGGCATTGTGAAAGATCTTTATGATCGACATAAGGAGAAAAGGACGCAACCATCTCTTGACGAGCTTTCTAGATCTCTCCAGGTTCTGACAATTCTATACTCTTGAGTCTTTATTATTGTCGATGCGCTAGATGAATGCCAATTATCTGACGGCTGCCGGTCGAAGTTTCTATCCGAGATTAATAACCTGCAGAATAAGTATGGGTCGAATTTTTTTTACGACTTCAAGGTTTATCCCAGACATTGTTCAAAAGTTCAGCGAAGGCCTACGACTCGAGATCCGGGCAAGCAACCAAGATGTGCAGAGATACCTAGATAGTCATATGTCGCAGCTGCCTGGATGCACTCTTCGTAGCCCAGAGCTACAAGATGAAATCAAGGCCGAAATTGTGAAGGCAGTTGATGGGATGTGTGTAAGTCCTTATATTCTGATTGAATAACGCTTATGTTTCTTAGGTTCTTACTTGCACAGCTTCATCTTGATTCATTAAAGGGGAAAAAATCCCCAAAGGCTATCCGTAACTCCTTGAGAAGCCTCCCCACTGGATCCGAGGCATACGACAACGCATATAAGGACGCCATGGAGAGAATTGAAGGCCAGCTTGTTGATGAAGAACATCTTGCAAAGCAGGTCCTCTCATGGATCACCTGCGCAAAGAGGCCGCTGACTACGTCTGAAATTGAGCATGCCCTTGCTGTCGAGATTGGGGAGTCACAACTCGACATAGAGAATATATGTCGAGTACAAGACATGGTTTCTATGTGTGCTGGATTAGTTACAGTCGATGAGGAAAGTGGAATTGTCCGGTTAGTCCACTATACAACCCAGGAATACTTCGAAAGGACACAAGAAAAGTGGTTTCCAAACGCAGAGACTGACATTTCAACAATATGCGTTACGTATCTCTCATTTAATAAGTTCAAAAGTGGCACTTGTCGATACGATAAAGAATTTGAAGATCAGCTACAGCTGAACCCACTTTACGACTATGCCTCGCATAATTGAGGACATCATGCTCGTGTGGCTTCTACGTTAACCCTGGAAGTCATTAGGTTTCTCGAGACGAAAGCTCGAGTAGAGGCATCAAGCCAAGCACTTCTAGCTAGGAAATTGTACTTATCAGAGTCTCGATATAGCCGAAATTTCCCAAAGAAAATGACAGGACTGCATTTAGCAGCATACTTTAGGGTTGAGAAAGCTGTGCAACCGTTAATTAGTAGCAATAATCCGGAAAAAGAAGACAGCTACGGTCAGACGCCGCTGTTATGGGCTGCTAGGAACGGTCACGAGGCTGTCGTCAAGCTGCTACTCGGTACAAGCAAGGTCGAGGCCGACGGGAAAGATACAAAAAACCGGACGCCGCTATTGATAGCTGCCAAGAACGGGCGCGAGGGCGTCGTTAAGCTACTGCTCGATACAGGCAAGGTAGAGGCCGACTCGAAGGATGAACTTAGTCGAACGCCTCTACAAATAGCTGCTGAGAATGGGCACGAGGCCATCGTCAAGCTGCTGCTCGATACAGACAAGGTCGAGGTCAACTCAATAGATTACTTAAGTTGCACGCCGCTATGGATAGCTGCTAAGAATGGGCGCGAGAGCGTCGTTAAGCTACTGCTCGATACAGGCAAGGTAGAGGCCGACTCAAAGGATGGACTTAGTCGAACGCCGCTATGGATAGCTGCCAAGAACGGGCATGAGCCCGTCGTTAAGCTACTACTCGGTACAGGTCAGGTCGAGGCCGACGGGAAAGATACAAAATACCGGACGCCGTTATGGACAGCTGCTAAGAACGGACGCGAGGGCGTCGTTAAGCTACTGCTCGATACGGGCAAGGTCGAGGCCGACTCGAAGGATAAATATGGTCGAACGCCGCTACAGATAGCTGCCAAAGAGGGGCAGGAAGCTATCGTTGAGCTACTATCCAAATACATAAATTGATTATTTACTTTATATAAATCTTACCTTTCTAGAATTTTATAAAATATCTATTGCTAAAATCCATATAGCTTACCAACATATTTGATAAGCTGGGTTTAAGACCCTCGTTGATAAAAAAAGAAAATTTCCAGATGCATGTAGAGGGGAACCCGGTTTTGCAAGCGACGATGCCTCTTTCTTTAGAACAGGAGAGGTCTAGGACTAACTTGAAGCAGCAGCTCACTAGTTTTTGCTTTAGCATTAGAAGTCTATCTTAATTTCTGTGAAGTTGATAGTATGCCTTGTTAAATGTCTATTCTTGGTGCTCAGAGGCTGTTGCATGGTTTGTTCTCCGGAATCCGAGTCAAAATTCCCGGGTGAGCACTTGAAAATAGTAAAATTATTCCCAATTTAAAAGTTAACTTAGGTGGCCAAAACAAACGAGAAGATAAACTCTATCGTATTTTGATATTAGCAGTAGTATCTTGCAATAGTACAGTGTTTCTGCTTTGAAGTGTTTTGAGTAACTCGCGGCATGGACTGGGGAACAGTCGGAAAAATATTGGATTGTTTTTTTAATTATTAAACAATTTCGAATTCGACTATTTTTAGAACTCTGTAATTATTTTAGAGTCTGAAAAGGCTTCTAACTCCACTGCCTGCGCTTGGCAGCAGAGTAAACAACCCCTTTTTTTTTCTTGTGAAAAAGCCGCTCTCCGACTCCAATAGTCCCTCCTTCCACCCCAACTAATCCCCTCCATAATCCGCACAATAAGGCTCACCAGGAGCAACTACGCAAAAAGTTAGCACAATAGATATATAGCCAGCTTTGCCATCATTATCATCACCAAGAACAAATAGCAAATGTAGTGTACTTACTCTCCCTCAGCTCAGCCGCCGTGTCAAGTTCCGTAATATAACACCAATCCGTCGTCTCCATCCATAACAACGGCCCCCCTCTCCCAGGCGGCGCCGTAAAACACTGCACAGTGGCATTTGTTCCGTCCCGGTACGTCGTGACGATGGCGCTTGTATTTGTTGGATGCTCGCGACACGGAGCATCGGATGTCATTTGGACCTCGAAGAGGAAATCTTGTTTTTCCACGGCGGGGCGTGCATGTCGCGGTTTTTTCGTGGAAAGAGTCTCAACGACGTGAGGATAACGGCGTTGTGGGGGTGGTGCTTTGGCATTGTGCTCGCAGTTGGGGAGGAGGGTTTGGTCTGCTTTCTCGTAGAGACCTGTTTCAGAGATGTAACATTTGTCTGTTGTGTAGGTGAAGATACTGTGAAATTCACTTTTAGGATAGATTCCGTTTTGGCTGAAGATCACGTACCTGTCTCCCAGAGCTGTTGATTCAGTCGATGCATACCAGCACGTGAGAGTTACTTCAACGCCGGGCTTGTATTTCTGAACCGTACGAACTTCATTTACAATGTCGAGGAACCACGGTACGCTGTTACACTCTGTGTCCCATTGCACGGTAGCATTCTGGGTATTGAAGATCTTTTCTTCTGAGCTTGCGCCACAATAGGCCAGGTCTTCTTGAGCTGTCGAGTTTCAGTGACGAACGCTGGGATTCGAATAATGCCACTTACCAGTTCCATTGTATTTCAGCTGGTATTGAGGGATGTAGCAGTTATTTTCTGAGCGCAGCCAAATGCTAGATAATTATGTCAATTACCAACTTATGCATAGTAAATGAACCTTCACTCACTTATCACTGTCATTTGCAGCAAATTTTTCTCCATGAGTCCAGCAAGAGAAAGTATGAGTTTGTTTCTCTATGTAGATATCGTAGCTGGCGCAAGCCTCATAAGGGCAGAATCTACAATTCTCATCGTCTGATGATAAAGTGGTGTTGATATATGGTAGGACTGCCGTTACGAAGCTAAGTAAATGAAATATTGCAAAAAGTCTGAGAAGATTCACGTTTTGGGCTCTTGGAATTGAGAACAACATTGTTGAAATATTAGTATAGCATCAAAGATGGGAAAAGTGGACTGAATCAAAAGAGTTCATTCTGGTCATCAATCCCATTAAATAGACGCGTGTACTAATAGACCGTATTCAGGCTGCGAAAGGAAGTCAGCAGGAAAGATCAGGATATTTAAAAGAGGCGGGAACCAAATTTCCCCGCAGGGTTACAGAATTTGAAAATATAGCGGTTTACGTATGTTCAACGATTCGTTTGTTCCTGATCCTATATTATCAGGCTAATAAACAGCATGCAAGACAACAAGACGTTCAGATCAGAACATGAGGGGTATTGAAGGCCATACATGATTTTATTTGACTTCTTTGAGAAAATGCATTAGAGATCGCGATGCGAGTTACAATAGCAGTAGGATTCTTCATGCAGCTGCGCCGCAATAAATACTGTATCAGGCCAAGCAACATTGGAAGTGGAGACTGCTTAGCCTGAAAGAGAATATATGATTTTATTTCGTATAATAATACAAACGGGGTTTTATATTAAAATTAATTGCGGCTGACCATTGCTGACCAGAAATATACTAGCTTATGCGAGAGCGCATAGTTTGTTGTGCGTATATGTGAGTTTGTGGTAACGTTGTAATTGTGTGACGTTCCGACTCGGGCTGCTACCGGGTGTGGGATATCCAATGAAATATAGCCATACGGTCCTAAATTTTTCGGAGTGTGAGAGTGTGAAGACTTGGCAAAATTAAATAATCCAAAGCCTTGTGACGCGAGCTTTCAGGACGTAAATATCACAGCTTCCGATGTGTTGGACAGTTGGGAAAGGGAAATGACCAAAAAGACAACCTACAGCAGAAAATTATCATAAGTATCTCTTGCTATACTAGAAGCAAAATAATTTTTGGAAATGAACAATCTATCTTGCGAAAATAATGCCTTTCCACGATCAATAATGAACTTTCAAGATCCATTAAATTTCCTCGATCTCAGGAGCCATCCTCTACCCCGCTAACTGTTCAATGACCTCATAAGATTCAAAATAATCCACAAAACCGTACCATCCCAATTTTCTGTTGTTTGAGTAGCTGTAACTAAACATTATGGTATCAAGGCAGCAAACACTCGTTTGACCTTTTTGTGATCTTCGAAGGGACTACTCTTCAGATTTTGCTTTTGCATGATTTTTCTTCCACGTTCTCTGGTTCTCGGATCGCTCTGCCCATTCGACTGTAGTAGGTCACACGATTTTTGGCCGTTTTTGTAAGAGTTCGAGATCCGTTTTGTGAAGCCATTTTTGGTGGCGCTGTAAGAAAAAAAAGGGGTGAAACACAGTCGAAGGGAAATTGGGTACGTCTGTTATTTGTAGCAGTTACTCACCTACCGCATGTTAAGCTTGCCGATCAGACCAAGGTCTGAAGACGTGCATCTTTAGATGCGGGACATCGTCGAGATTTCTATAAGAAAATCGAAGCCATGCAAGTCATTGGCGGGAGAGCACTAAGCGAGCCCCTATTTACATATTTTGTGTTTCTAATTCATCAAAATTCGCCGCCTGAAATCTCAAGTAAAAGCTAAAAGTTAGAAAAGCCACATTCTGGGTGGGCTTCATCACAAGTTGTGGAGAAAGATAAATACCACTAAGTATCAAGGGCACATGAAAGAAACATCTGCATTTTTACTATGTGGTACAAGCCCATTCCTCGTGGAAATTAGGAAGTACGGAGCCGAGAATCCACCAGATGTCAACCATTACTTGTCTCCTCAAAATCCTTTATCCTTTGTCTCCGTCCTTCCGTGTCGATTGCCAAGAAAGTACAACCGCTGAGGCTCTTGATTTTGTAATGTTGAAAATCATATCTCTCCATTTTGTTCAACTATCGTTGACCCGTTCCTGTAAAGCTTTGACTGTCAGTTCTTATGTCAGAAGATATCAGAACTAGCCTTACCGTGTCGGGTTTTATGGTCAAATAAATGCCCTCCTTAAATTCTCTTGGTCGGAGATGAGAAATAGAACAAAGCCGAAACCGCATCTCAGATTCCGGTTCGTTTCCAAGGTTTAGTTGAGAAGTCGCTGAATGAACGCGAGAGAAGTCTATATGAATGTTGTGTAAAATCATTGTCGCCGGTAAAAAGCTCAGTTCAGGGGAAGGTAGCTAGATGCCGGGACCATGCCTTGATTTTTGGTATTCGACGCCGGTTCCGTACCAGTAAGCTTTATTGGATCGAAATAGGCTTGGTTCGCAAAGTTGGCGTGAGTTTGCTGGGATCCTTGAAGTGATTCCATCAACTCGGGTTTCTCGACGTGGTTGTTGAGCTCATTATGAAGACCCGTCTTGGCGTAGGTGTCGGTAGCTGAAGTTTCTGTTCTAGTACTGTTTGTGTTTTCGCAGCTCTTCCACAAAGCAGACAAACAGAAAAGCCGCAGAGAAAATGTAAACCATAAAAATAAAGCCGTTGACCAAGTCTTTCGCATCCTCAGCACACTCTTGCAATCCTACAAAGCTGCCATGCTCCTTCTGACCATATCCTTATTTATTTGAGTTTGGACCCATGATGCAGAAGTACAAGGTAGTCAAAAGTACACGAACGAAGTCTAGAAACCCCAATCTCGGTCCGTCTCGGCGATTCCTATGTCGGACAAGGCTCTCCAAATAGACGTGGTTTCGAAGGTCGAGTTGATAATATTTGCATTCGAAAATGACGAGAGCGATAACAACCATAGCAAGTATACTTGCCTTCAGGACTGTGTACATCATCCGCCGGACCACATTAAGAGTAGCGTCTTCGTACGTAAAGCCAACAAGCAATACGAGAAAAAAGATCGTGACATACAGAATGTAAACAACGATCAAGGTAAGTGGATGAGGAGGAAGCATCATTACGAGGGCGTGGCAAAGAGCCAGAGACAGGAGCTGGAGTTTATTCACGATGACTGATTATCGCAGAGAGCTGTTGTGATTGATGCGTGAGAGGTTGTAGATGTGGTAATGTCTTGTGTCGGGGACTTTGGGGGTGCCGCGTAGACGTTGATTGTGTGGTGGAGAAAGAGCAAGGTAAAGCGGCACCTTTTATAGGTTAAAGTAAGCGAGTGACTCATTGTCGTATCATGGAGGGCATAGATCAGTAGCCAGAGTTGTTGTCGACAGTTCACTTACTGTTATGAAAAACAGCTATGTATCTAGATCTCAAAGAAAGTGTACTTCGTAAGATGGCAAAATATTGTGGGGCATTCGGATTAACCGTAATTTTTTATCTCTGCTCTTCTATTAGAGTTGATTATTTGATGGAGTTGGAACAAACCTTGAGAATTGATCGAGTATCAGTTCTGATTTGCAAGCCTGTTAAGCTAGAGCGAAATGCTAAGTTGTAGCTTTTGTAAGCATATATAATCTCATCTATGACAGTACCCAAACACCAAACTCCAGCACAATGCAGCTACATCTTTCCTCTAAGCGCCGTTCGACTCCTTCGCGCTCTTTGCTTCCTCCCTCAGAGCCCCGATCAACTCATCACAAGCATCCATATCACTAGCATCAATCTTCCTCCCCTGTTCCTCTCTCCCCAATTTACCAAGTTCACCCGTAAGCACATCCATTGAGGGTTGATAATTTCTCACCGCGGAGCTCAACGCATATACTCCCTTCCTCCTGACACTTTCGCTTTGTGTGCCATCAACCACAAGCTTAACTAGTTTCTCAATTCCCCCCATTGCTAGTAGCCTCTCTTGACTCTTCTCATTATTCTGCACGGCCGTACCCACACACCACGCTGCCATCCTCTTAATATCACCTTCTTCATTCTCCAAGCATTGTAGAAGCGGTGTCCAGAGCGCCAACGGACCGAGGTTATTCGCATTGTCCAGGTTCTCAATCAATTGCTCGAAATTGTCGAAGGCGATCATTTTTTCAGAAAGAGGGAGGGAAGGATCTTGTATGGCGGTCATGGACTCAACCATAAGGTCTGCATCGGAGGGGCCACCGAAGAGGGCGGAGAGCGCGTCGGGGTTGAGACCGCGGTTTGTGGGGGGTGCAGCGTCGGAATCGTTAGCTGTTGTAGAGGAGTTTTCGACGCTCCATTTTAGGAGCTCGTTAAGGCCTGGTTCCATTGTTGTAGGTTGCGCGATTGATGAGAGTGGGAAGCGGTTGTTTTCGTGAGGTGGGGTTGAGTTGAAGTGAGGTTGGTGATGGTGGGGTAGCTTGAGGAGAGTTGCGGAAAGGTTTGGGCCCCAATGAAGGATTTCTTTCTTAGTGTCTTGGAGGTGAGTTGGACTCTTGAGACAGTATTATGAAATGAAGGATGATTTACTGATTATCGGCGCTCGATTTTTTGGGCAGGTTATTTTATTGTAGATTTTCGGATATTCAAAGTTCTGGTTTCTTCTCGCGTCTTCCAGTACAATCTTTTTGGTAGCCTTAATTAATTACTTTACGCACCCCTGTAATTATTTACACACACCCCTTCAACTCCGGCGGCCCCTTTTCATAATCAGAGAATCAGAGACAACTACAGTTCAAAGATTTCGTATTTCCGAAATTTAATTTTCAATTCTTAGAGAGAGCATAAAAAGTGTCAGAGATTATGTAATTGTGGAAACCTCCTCCGAGCTTTTTGTCATCTTCCCTTCTCCGAATTATCTTTCCTCAGCCAAGCAGCAAAGACAACCTTATGCCTTTTATTTCGTGATCATAGATACGTCCAGGTTCGAAGCTAGCGGGATGGTTTCTAAATTAAAATATCGTAGAGGCCGAATTACTGTAGGATGAACTAACGATCGGTCTTCGGCGGCGCTGACAGTCGGCGTTCAGGGAGCATAAACAAAGGGACAAGATCTGATACAAGCCGAGATTCTAGCATTGGGAATCAAGCTCTACTGTACGTCTCTATTAGTTATAAAAATAAATAAAAAAACGCATTAGCCGTTCTCTTCCTGAACAGGAAGAACATCTAGACGCACGCTAGAACAACCTTTGGTACATCACGTGGCAAATTAGCACGTGCTAACTGATTCCTTGGAATCAATTCTATGATACTCCTAGGCTCGTAGATGAGCTGTCTTAAAAAGCTTAAGTGAACCTCATAAACAACAGGAAAACCAATATCATGTTTCAGGCGAATAATAATTATGCATAACAAGAATTGTGGTGCCGCGATTTGGTCATTACCCCACTAAGGGCTGACCTGTCTGCCCCTCTAATTGCACGAAACTACAATCTGCGGCACCGTAGAGACACTTGCTGTCCGAGAAAACCGACTGACCGGCTTCCAGATGTGTCTTCGGCGTAGGTGGCTGGGGGCTCTTGGATCCAACGCTGCATTTAACACACAGGTAGATTCTGCGGAGGCATTTGCCTGCTGCCCTTGCATACGCAAGCAGTCCGAGATCAAACTGCAGCTGCCGGTCACCCTTTGCAGTGGCCGAGGGATGGCGGGTGCAACGGCGAGCGCCTGCTTGGCAAAATGTGTATAAAAATACCTAAGTACACAAAAGCCGTTGGATGGCGAGGTCTCTCTTGACGCGCGTCTGGCGGCGACAGTGACACCAGGGTCAGTATACGGCTGCCTTCTTCGAAGGCGTCAAAATAAGAGCTCTGCTCATTTGCTGCTGGCGGTGTGCGTGCGATGCGAAGGATGGGCCTTGGCTGCTTTGGGATTTGTTGGGCGAGTTAAAGGCTTGAGGGCTGTGAGAGCTGATGTATCTGTAGCCACCAGCAGAAATGCGCAGGTGAAGCTGCGAGAGAACAAGTGCCATAAAAAGCCGTAGAAAACCATGAAAAGGACACTTTGTAACACTGTGATACCAGTCTCTGAGCTCTGCCACTTTGACTGCCTACGTACAACTGCTCGCAAGTCTCGCATCGCTATACTTCTAGTCTTCTAGGTTCTCACCCCCCGCCTAGGCTCAGGTTCATTCGCAGCCTCTCATCCACCACCAGTTGCCCCCCTAAAGCGGCATCGGCGCTTTCTGCAAGAGTTGTCGCTTCGCCTCCCGCACTGGCAGTCGCGGCCCACAAGAACTTCGATTCGTTGTGACATACCTGCCTCTTCTCCTCCTTCAACCTCCTTTCTTCTACAAAGACAGCCCATTACCATTCTGCAGTCTTCTATCGGCCACGAATCTCTTTCGTGATATTCTGCATCGTCCTACCTGTTCTCTCGATCTTATCGACGGAGAACTTCACCGCCATATCCCACCAACCTCACTTTTATTGATCTGAATCCTAATCCGCAGCCATGGAAGGTAAGCACAATTTCTACCCTTCGCAGATCGCCGAGGAGCTGGGCGCACCTATCTGCAGCACGGAGACCATCTGCTAACATCGTTCCCCATCTATAGAAGAAGTTGCAGCCCTCGTCATCGACAATGGGTAAGCTCCCACATTCCTAACAATGAGGCTGTAAATCAGCTGTGGGGCAAGAGCTGGACTTGAGAATCGATCGATTTGTCGACCGACGTCCTCAAGATCCTAAAGCTCATGTATACAGGGGAAAGAAATGTTGCTGATGGCGCCTATAGTTCCGGAATGTGCAAGGCCGGTTTCGCCGGTGACGATGCTCCCAGAGCTGTTTTCCGTAAGTCTTCTTTTCCCCAATGGATAAGCGCGGGCATGGCACTGTCTTTGCCAAACTGCGGCTTATCGATTTCGACCGCGAAACTGACTGTCAATAGCTTCCATTGTTGGTCGTCCTCGTCACCATGGGTAAGGCAAATCCCATCTAAACCGATTTCCCCGCTTTTTGCGGCATTCGAAGAATAAAACGCTGATAAGGATGCAGTATCATGATTGGTATGGGTCAGAAGGACTCCTATGTTGGTGATGAGGCACAGTCCAAGCGTGGTATTCTCACCCTGAGATATCCAATCGAGCACGGTGTTGTCACCAACTGGGATGATATGGAGAAGATCTGGCATCACACTTTCTATAACGAACTCCGTGTTGCACCAGAAGAGCACCCAGTCCTCCTCACTGAGGCTCCCATCAACCCCAAATCCAACAGAGAGAAGATGACCCAGATCGTTTTCGAGACCTTTAACGCCCCTGCCTTCTACGTCTCCATCCAAGCCGTCCTGTCGCTCTATGCTTCAGGTCGTACCACCGGTATTGTTCTTGACTCTGGTGATGGAGTTACCCACGTCGTCCCAATTTACGAAGGTTTCTCTCTTCCTCACGCTATTGCTCGTGTTGATATGGCTGGTCGTGATTTGACCGATTACCTCATGAAGATTTTGGCTGAGCGAGGATATACTTTCTCCACCACTGCCGAGCGAGAAATTGTTCGTGATATCAAGGAGAAGCTCTGCTACGTTGCTCTTGATTTCGAGCAAGAAATTCAAACCGCCAGCCAGTCTTCCAGCTTGGAGAAGTCGTATGAGCTTCCTGACGGACAAGTTATCACTATCGGTAACGAGCGTTTCCGTGCTCCTGAGGCGCTGTTCCAACCATCTGTCTTGGGTCTGGAAAGTGGTGGTATCCATGTCACAACCTTCAACTCCATCATGAAGTGCGATGTCGATGTCCGTAAGGATCTTTACGGCAACATTGTCATGGTAAGCTTGAAGATCTGCGAACCTGCCATTTTACCCCGCTAATGTGTCTACACAGTCTGGTGGAACTACCATGTACCCAGGTATCTCCGACCGTATGCAGAAGGAAATCACCGCTCTCGCACCATCATCCATGAAGGTCAAGATCATTGCACCACCTGAGCGAAAATACTCCGTCTGGATTGGTGGTTCTATTTTGGCATCTCTCTCTACCTTCCAGCAAATGTGGATCTCAAAGCAAGAGTACGACGAGAGCGGACCTTCTATTGTTCACCGAAAGTGCTTCTAAGGTAAGCGCTGCATCCCTTCTCTGTGCGGCTATGACGGCTAACTCTGCGACTAGCGTCTCGCAAACATTTGTGCCTACATTACGAACTTCACGAATATGATCAAGACGCAGACTCAAGCAAGCCGTGTATCTCTCTTGTTTTGCTCTCCCACGACGTGTTTACATTCCGAAAAGTTCTGCTGGTAGCGATCGAGCGATTGGGTGGTCTCTTTCCGACAGGGGGATATCTGGCTTGGCTTGCTCTTAGCTGGCTGTTTTACTTGCTTTGGAGAAGTGGTCACTGTTGCCGTCTATCAATCGATCAATAAATCATACGAAGTCTTTTTTCCATCATGGTTCCCATTCATCTGTGTTTTGAGGTGTTCTCGTTTTTATTCAGAGCACAAGGTATGGAAGATTTTTTTTTCTAGACAGCAATAAAAAAAAAAACGTTCACTGACCTGCTAATTTCATTGGTACCCGTTGTTTCTCTGCAGGTACAGTTTCTTGAACCGCCACACCGGTATGCCACCCTATTCTTATTTTCGAGATTAGATCGATTTAGTCTTTTAGATTCCGTGCTGCCGGTGAACCGGTGAACCGATGAGGCTACTTGACTCTGGTAATATCGATGAATTGTGGGTTTAGCGGGGTCGATAAGCTTTCTATCGCCAGGGGGGGGAATGGAAGCGAAAACGCGTTGCCATTTAGGACCATCATTTCCGAAGGCCTTATGGGCTTTGGAAAGCAATGCGGCTATTTGCTCGAATCGCGACACAAAATATTCCCACGTGTTTTCAGACATATGCTTTGCAATTAAGGGAAATTCTTCATGAAGGAGTGGGTTGCGGATCTACTTCAAGTGACCCAAAGATTAAAAGATTGGAGTCGTAGTGGAGTCTATATGAACTTTGCTATAAGGTATAAGTACCATGCGCCTGTTCCCTTGGAGCCTCCCCTCAGCAGTAGATGCGCTGCCCCTCGTTCTGCCCCCCATTCATTCCTTCTTTTCCTCAAGTCACTCGTTTTGTTACTTTGACGCCTTACAATGGCCGTCGTCCCTTCGTTTAAATTGAACCTCGCGAGTGCGTCGCTTTTGCTCATATTGGGCACTTCGCTCTCAGCGGCAAATCCCATCTACCTCAGTCCTGAGCAAGACATCCTTCTACCTGCCAGTGATTCGGCCTCGGAACCATTGGAGTGGTTGGGTGCTAACAGCCCTTGGTTCGCTGGTGAGTTAACATCATCTCCCTCGAAGTGACAGATGAATATTAATGAGAACTTTAGGACCTGATTATAATGACGAGAGTAACAGCGTTCCTGATGGATGCACTGTCGAACAGGTGGCGTATGTTGTGAGGCATGGAAGTAGATTTCCCGATAGTGGAGCTTATGCTCAATGGGTTGCTCTACAAACAAAGGTATGTTCTTGTGTATTTGAGGTGGAAGCAAGGCTAATGAATGAATGATAGATTCAAGCAGCAAGCTTCACTGCAACTGGATCAATGGCATTTTTGGAGGATTGGACGCCGGTTCTTACGAATTCCGCTCTTGAAATGTCACAGGAAAGCCCCACGGGTTACAAGGAGGCCTACGATTTGGGATACAGATTGAGAACCAGGTATGGTCTTTGATTTGAAATTGCGCGAATAGATGCCTGACGGTCTATAGATATCCAAAGCTCTACTCATATGGCTCTCCATTTGTCTCATGGGCCAATCTGTACCCCCGTGTCGTCCAGACAGCCCAGAACTTTGTCCGAGGCTTTCTCGGCTCTACTGCAGCTACCTTAGGCCAAGTTATTTCAGTCAACTCTACGGGTAGCTCGCAAGCCCTCTTCGACTCGCTGTCGCCGAGTGATATGTGTCCAAACTTCGTTGATGGAAATGGTGGAACTGAGCGTTAGTTCTCCTTTAGGCCCTTTCCATTAAAAGTTGTTAATCCAAATAGAAACCACGTGGAACGCTCTCTACACGCCACCTATCACCGCCCGCCTCAATGCTCTCATCACCGGAAATTTGACACTCGCCGATTCAGATGTTCAGATCTTCCCTTACCTCTGTGGCTTCGAGTCACAAATCACTGGCACTCTTTCACCTTGGTGTTCCGTGTTCACAGACGAAGAATTGCGCTCCTACGAATACGCACAAGATCTCCGCTACTACTACGGCACTGGTGATGGAGTTGATCTCGCTTCCAAGATGATGCTTCCCTTCCTCAACAGCCTCGTCAACCTCATCGCCGACGGCCCAAACCAAACCGGTAAAACCGCAAACGGCAGTTCCTTCAATATTCCCAACATCCTTACAGCTTTTGCCAACGACGGTCAAATCACCGAACTCGTTGCTGCTACAGGCGTGATGTCCGATCAAAGCGCTTTGAGTGGAAGTGCCATTCCCGCCACCTGGAAATACATTGCTAGTCATTTCGTTAGCATGAGAGGAACCGTTGCATTTGAGAGATTGAACTGCATTGTTCCGGTTACGAACTCTACTTCGAACTCTACTACGGTTGTTAAGAGGGATGAGCCTGGCCATGAGTGGGAGCACGAGCACAAGAAGCCAAATGCTACACATGCCGGGAAGCCATGGCCGAAATACCAGAATGGCACTTCGGTTGCTGGATTCTCGGGTTCGCCTACCCCTAAACCGGGCTCTGGGTCCGGATCTTCGGGATCAGGAACTGGTTCTTCTGGTACAGGGTCTTCGGGCCAAGGTAACAGCAATACCAATGGATCAGGCTCGGGATCGGGAACCGGTTCTTCAGGCCAAGGTAGCAGCAATGGCAATGGCAATGGCAATGGCAATGGCAATGGCAATGGAAGTGGAAGCAAATCCGACTCAGGCTCAGGAACCGGTTCATCTGGCTCCGGTAATGGCAACGGAAATGGCAGTGGCCCAGGATCTTCAGGCCCAGGAAATGGTAATGGCAACGGCTCAGGCGCCTCGACCATCATAACAACCATCGTCGTACCGGGCTCAAGCACAGGAGTTGCCGGCTCCTCCCCAACCGCATCTATCATCGTCTCCACCATCGTGGTGCCAGGCTCAAGCTCAGCGATTTCCGTTTCCGCTTCAGGCGCTTCCACCATCCCAACTACCGTTGTCGTCTCTAACCCCGCCTCGATCTCTTTCTCAACCGTAACCGTCACCGCCTCTCCCTCGCTCATCACACCCTCTGTTTCAATCTCTACCCTCATCTCCATCTCAACCCTAACAACCACCCCTTCCTCTTCTTCCACAACCTCAACTTTCACAACAACCAGCACAACACCAACCTACACCGGCACCACCACCAACCAAACCTACATCCGCATCCTTCTCAACGACGCCGTCTACCCGGTTCCCTCCTGCCAATCTGGGCCCGGAAAAAGCTGCTTACTCAGCGAGTACGTTTCTCTTATCGGAGAGAAGTTAACTGTGGCGGGGAATCTGAATGCTAGGTGTGGTGTTACGACTGCTGTTTTGGCGGCAAATGGGGTTGGTGCTAATGTCACGGTTGTTAATGGGACGGTGGCGGCTAGTGGGAAGGGGGCGAGTTTTTTTAAGAATCTTGGGGAGGGGTGGTTGGCTGGTGTTGTGCCTTAGCTGAGCTGTTGGGTATGGAAGAAAGAAAAGGGGAAGGGCATCAGGCGGAGGTAATGGGGGATGGGTGTGGGTGTGGATGGTGCTGAAGAGGGGAGGATAGATGTAGATGTGTGTATATGTAATGAAATGTAATAATTGGGCAAGATAATAGTATTTATATAGCAATGATCAAGTATGTACATGGAATTCAACTAGTTTCTTCATTCCTTCCCCCTTTCTCCAATCCCTCCTAAATCGGTTTTTATATGCCCTGTCTTGCCCGCTTATCGCCTAATATATATATCACGAGTTCAACTCCTTAGCATAAGCAAGGCAAATGTATAGTCTGGTAATTACTACACGTCTTCCCGCTCGGCGTGTCGCTGCCCGTTTGCAGGAAGAGATCATAGTACCCACTTGTTGCTGAGGCGCAGACGAGGAAGTTGAGTTCTGTTTCGCGGGAAATCCAATTAGCATATTTCCTTTGGNTTTTTTTTTTCTACAACTTGTTTCCATTCTCGAGGTTTGAGAACGGAGGGAGCAGAGTGATGTAAAGATAGGAAGAAATGAAGTAAGGGAACATACGTCGGCCAAAGGAGCTCCCCGTAGACGTAATAATGGTGTCGCCTTCAAGTGCCCAGGGAGACCCGGAAGCAGTCTTGCTGAAGGTGAGGGATTTGTAGCTTGTGGTTGCATTGTTGATGTTTAGGTACATGGAGGTATTTGTGCTTTGGATTGTGGAGCCGATGTTGCTGTATGAAATCTTGTTAACTTTGATGTGTCTTTCCATTTACATTTGAATGACGGATTGAACTTGTTCTAAAACTGAGTTGAACCGATTTTGAATCTTTGATAGTAGGTCCTAGGAGGGAGGAATTGAGAGAGAATGGTAAGCTTGAATAACGTACAAGTACTCGCCACCAGCTTCTGGGCCCATTACTGGCGAAGATTTATTGCTTGGTAGGCCTTGGAGGTAAAGATGGAAGATTGGTGACTGCACACCCCGCAGCATATACGGCTTGCTCGCTGCTCTTGGAGCGACATCAACGGTAGGAAGGGCACTGGCTAGGACTGCGAGACCAAGAACAATAATTGACAACATGCTGAAATATATACAATGAATTCCTAGCAATATATACAACGAAGTGAATTAGTAGAAAAGAAAAGAAAAAGGGAAAACACAAAGTGGGAAGATTCGGTTTTATGTTTAAAGAAAAGAAACTTGGGATATGGGGCATGTGCCTTGTCAGATGGCGTTCGATATTAATAATAAGCTGTTTTCCAGCCGGGTTCGCTTCCGTATAATATAGAGAGGTGGGTTTCGGATAGAGGCTGAATGAACTTAGGCGTTACTGGCTCCGTAAATGGGTGCCTTGATGTGGTATAGTATACATGGGTAGTTATTAGTAAGGAGGCTTAGAGTTTTGGTTTCTAGATGCAGAGTTCGGAACTTGGGTTGTGGGGTGTATATTGCGAGGCAGCAGCGATTGTTTTTATTGCGGACCGCGGCTCCGACAATGCTGGTGCTTGAATTTGAGAAAGGACAAAGCATTATGTTAAGTGAAGCAGATACAGATTATTGCTCCGTATTTGAAGGGTGAAGGTTCTTGTTTGCGATTGAACTTTGCGTTACTTTCTGTACTTTATTATCGAGAATCATTCACCTTTGTAATAAAGGAATCCTGTTAGATTTCGTCGTCCGTCATTGAAAACCTAACTGATTTGACGATAGGCCAATAAACTTAGAGGATCTGAAAAAGATAGTAACCACAAAAGCCCAAACATGATGTTAGAAGACTTTCCACGTTTACTGTTTGTATTTGGAAACACCCGCTGGGGCGTTCTTGCGTGACAAAGGTACACTGACCGTAGTTACTTTTGCGAGTTTCGGATCAACTGCTAATAATTCGACAAGAGGATGAATGGATTTCGTATGAACTCGAAAAGTATATGCTACGACCTCGATGGAACATATACAGCAGGAAATCATGATGCAGCAGTCGTTATTTCGATGCGGGAACCCTTCGCCAGCTAAGACATCGGAAATGGAAACCGGAACCACAGCTGATAATCAATGGTCTTAATTTCGAGAGTGAAAAAGCGATAGAATAAAAAGCAGAAGCTCCTTCGAGCCGAAACCGTTCATGTTCGCTGCGCATTTCAGTCTCTGCTGCTCTTTGGGGAAGACCAACACAGGAGACTGGAAGCGAATCAAAACATGATGCTGACGGCAAACATCTGAAAGCGAGACTAAGCTTCTCAGGAGGAGCCAGAATTTTGCTGAATCAATGAAGTATTGATTGGGCATGCGTTTGAAAAAAGCTCTAAGTTCGATGTGGTGGGATGTTGAAAGGTGGAGCCGCAGGACTCGACAAGCTTCGCATCTTCGGCAGCCGAGTCTCGTCTCAATCGTCATCCACCACGTCTCAGCCCGACACAATTCTACCTTGCGCCCACCAGCAGACCTCACGACATCTGCGGATGGCTTCGATACCTCGAGAAAACTCACGCGACTGCGATCGATAGGACATGGCTAGAAACGGCGGGTAT
Organism: Cudoniella acicularis; assembly: GCA_013054445.1. Taxonomy (NCBI): domain Eukaryota; kingdom Fungi; phylum Ascomycota; class Leotiomycetes; order Helotiales; family Helotiaceae; genus Cudoniella; species Cudoniella acicularis. Next base: position 23,687 of record JAAMPI010000420.1, read on the forward strand.
GGGGGACTCGATGAAGCTCCATACGCCAACGGAAACAATGGATTCGGAGCGCCCATAGGCTTCGGTTTACCGCCTGGAGAGAACGATGAATACGATCCCTATGGCACGAATTATGAAGATCGATATGGCAGCCCGCCATTACCGGCGACCTCCCCTCCGGTGTCACGATCCGCATACTCTCGTCCGCAGCGAGCGGCGCCAGAGAGCAATGCGGAGAGGCAAATAGGGGAGGTCCTCGAGCATATCAAGACAGAATGGCCCGCAATGTGCCAGAGTGAGTGTGTGCCAGTACATGTCGCTCTTCAATTGCTGGATACAAGCTCGGTTGGGCGTGCGCATGAGTACAAGGAATTCGAAAAGACACACCGATATCTGCAGGAGTCGCTCAAGGGCATTGTTCACGAACACCATCAGGGGTTTAACAGCTCTATTGGTACTTTTCATAAGATTCAGTTCAGTATACAAGCTTCGCAGAAACGAGTACGGACGTTGAAGGAGTCATTAAGGACCTCAAAATCGAGTCTCGCGACCACCGACCCAGAGCTACGGAAAATGGCAGCTACTTCTGCAAACTACGACAGTTTGTTACATACTCTTTCGGAAATTGAGGATTTGCGGGTGGTACCGGATCAACTCGAGGCGCGGATATCAGAGAAGAGGTTCTTGACGGCTGTTGACATGCTGCAAACTGCCCTTCGGCGGATAAGGGTACCAGCCTTGGATGAAATAGGGGCGTTAAGTGACCTTAGGTCATACCTCGCGAACCAGGAGACTGCTTTGACAGATATTCTGGTTGAAGAGCTTCACGATCATTTGTATCTGAAATCTCCTTATTGCCAAGAAAGGTGGCAGACACTGGCGAAAAGCCAAAGCTTGGGAAAAGATCAGTTGGATCAAAAGTCTTCTATACGGCCATTCTACGAAGTGCTAGATACGATGGAACTTGCTCAGCCAATGGTGGAAGAACCCTCGAGGAACCCAGAAGCAGATACATTTTACTACATTCAGCTGCTAGTTGAGGCTCTGAATAATTTGGGCCGCCTCGAGTCTGCTGTGAATGAAATTAAACAGCGCCTTCCTGTTGAGCTCTTTCAAATTGTCAACGAGACGAATAGCGAAGTGGATCAAAAGCACCCAAGCTCCCTCCGGGGCGGGATTGCAAACGCTCAAGGCAACCAGACATTTGGAAGCCGGGAAAACAGCATCGCGCGCGATGTTATATATGATTTACTTTGGACTTTATACGCCAAATTTGAGTCAATTGCGGAAAGTCACCGAGTATTTCACGATGCCTTGAAAGCTGTTGTGTGTCGGGAAGGTGCCAGGAATTCATCAATACTCCTGGGAGGCTTTAGGGAGTTGTGGAACCTGTATCAAAATGAGATACGGTCTTTGCTTCACAACTACGTTACAACTGATGCAGATATTTATCAATTCAGCTCAACCCCTAAGTTGGGGGCCTCGAAACAAGACTCCAAACGGGAACACCTCTTCCAGTTTTCAGATGCAGACTCAAAGTCCATTCAGATGACAACGGAGTATCAAGACCTTGACGGTATTATCAGGGCTGCCGTTCCTGGCCTCATGTCGAAGCAAGGGGCTGATACGAAGAAACAAATTAGTAACAGGACGGACAGCATTATTGGACGAAGTGGTTCACGGCGAATAAATAGCTCGGCATACGATTCCAAATCTGGAGGCATTCCTGCACATAAATCACTCGTGGAGCCAAGCGTCTTTAACATGAGCCTGCTTTTGCCGCCGACTTTAGGATTTTTGCAGAGACTGAAAAGCATTGTTCCACCAGGCTCGGACCTCGTTACTAGCACCCTCACATCTTTTCTTGACAACTTTCTTGTTAATGTTTTCCTTCCCCAGTTGGATGAGACTTTGGGGAAGCTGAGCGACTCGGTATTTGACGAGTCGGACTCTTTCCAAGAAGATCCTCAATGGACGAACGTGGCCAGGCGTCCTGTATTTAAGGGCACTTCGGCGTTCTTTTCCCTGATCACGGCATTTTGTAAAATGTTGGATACGATACCTCATGACCAAGCACTCAGTCAACTCATAATTACGCAGATGATGAGATATTATGACCGCTGCTGCGACTGGTTCAAATCATTGGTGTCCCGTATCCAGGATTCTGATGGGTCCAAAATGAAGCTTTCGGCTGTTCTAGCCAGTGACTCTGGAGACATTCAAGAGGCGATTAAGAAGCTTTGGACTTCGGATGTACCCGATCGGACTTTGCTCGAGAAAGAGATTGGGTTACTCATTCTACATACAAACGAACATCCTATGCGACTAGATGATATCATCTTGGATCGCGAGACGATCTCATCGATGTGTATTCTCTACACGAGCATGAAGTGGCTCGCCATTAAAGTTGACCACCTTCGTCACATCACACGCAATGATACGGACTCATCCCGCACCACGATGCAGAAGCCAGCCAACAGACGATGGACGCTTCTGAATGATGCTTCGAACATGCAAGATGATCAGAACCCTGTTTACCTACCAATGACACAGGAAACGGTTGTGTAAGTTCCTAAAAGCTATATTGATCTATTTACTTTGATAATAACTGACATCTGTAGTGCTTTCGATTCAATTGTATCATCTTACCAGGAACTTGCAGCAACGGTGCTCATGACATTACATATGGAGATTCGCTGCCACATCATCTATGCTCTCTCTGTAGCCTTGTCTCCGGAAACAGCACCTTATCTTCTTGAACAAGTTGTCAATGATCCAGATCCAAAAGTATTGAACCTCAACGCAGAACTTGCTTCATACGAAGAGACAGTTGTACGATTCCTTCGTGACAAAGAGATTTCATTCATACGCACAGGTCTCGGCCTGCTGATCGATAATTTCCTTGTTACCAACGCTGGCATGGTGAAAGCTATGAATGCCTTTGGATGCGGGCGAATGCAACTCAACATTCTCGTCTTACAGCAGAATCTTAAGAATATTGAGGCTGATGTTAGCCTCGATCGAGCTGCCAGATTCTTCGACCTGTTCACCGAGGGCCCTGACGCCGTGATCAAGCAAGCCAAGGAAGGAAAAGAGAATGCCAATGGAGGCAAAGAGCTATTCAGTTATGACGAGTTGAAGACCCTGGTTGAGTTATGCTACAGCGAGCAGCTCTCGAGTCCCGAGAGAGGGATCAGTACGGTGGCTAAGCGGGGGATGGGTGAGCACTTGCTACAGCTCAGTGAGTATATGTGGCAGAGCTAGAGAAAAGAGGCTGGTTCATAGGTATACTCCTGCATTGGCGCGGCGTTCGGAGCGTTGTGTTGGGGTTTGGTGATATTGTAACAATGGTTTGTACAGTACAACATCATGATCGATGATTGGATCTTAATGGAAGAATTTTAGAAGTTGGAGCTTTCCATGTTCTATAAACGACATCCCCAAACTTCACGCTGGCTCATCAGATACCAAACTCCAAGTCTGCTGTGACTATTAGGTGTGTTCTTGGTGGAATTGTCGGTATCGTTAGTGAATTCCCCATCAACAAATCAACGACCTTCCATCGAACGGTTTGAGCACTTGAACAAAGAAAAATAATTTCCCGAGTTATTTCCCAATAGACAATGTAGTTGTCTCCTTGTCCATTTCAAGCATCCGCAAAAGAGGACAAAGGCATTCATTGCCAACAAACTAAAATCTCAAGTGTTCCACCTATCTCATTCTTTATAAGACAAAGCCAAGTGAGCACACTACCAACGAAATAGCAATTGAAGTGCACCTTCAACACTATTCTGATTAAGATGAAGCTTTGGTATTCCGTTAAATTAAATAGAACAATGTTCATTTTGTGTTCTTTTGAATAGAACCTTTGTTCCTCAAAAAATTCCGGTATTTCTTTCGTCAAAAAACAGTAAGCTTTGAGTCTATAATAATATGCAGCAGGTGGGACGTTGGACTTGATCACCACTCCAAACACAATCAAATTCAAAAATTACCAGCAGTTGAATAAATCCAAATCAAATCTACCAAATTACCTACAAATCAACAAACCTCTTCGCCCATACCCTAACAACAATGGCAACAAACACCATCAACATCATGGGCATGGAACTCCAAGCCGCGCGCCTCTCCTCCCTCCCCAGGCACATAACCACCTTCCACACCTCCCCCTCCTTCAAATTCCGCGCCGGCTACCTCCTCGTAGCCCTTTCCTCCTCCTCCGCCGCGCGCTGGCACATCGCCAACGCCAACGACATCGAAGCGCGGCGCATCGCTCGCATCGTCACAGCACGAGAAGTGGAAGGCGGAGTAATATTCAGTGTTGCGAGGGAAGAGGAACATCCGCTTGAGAAGTTGAGTGAGTGGGGACATGTGGCTACTGGGACGTTGGCTTATGCTACGAAGTTGGGGTTTGAGTGGAGCGGGGAGGGGGATATTTTGGTTTTTGTGCATTGTGAGAAGTTGAATGGTCTTTGGGATGAGCCGAAGAGTGTGCAGGAGTTGGTGGAGGGGTATGAGAGGCTTCCTGAGAGGAGCATTGCCTTTTAGGTCTCTGTCTCTCTCTCTCTTTTTTAGTGGAACTGGGACAGGCCTGGTCCCTTCGACTGGTTGACGCTATTCTGACCCTTTTGAAAGGGGCTTTGATGGCTCGTATCTATTAAACTTCTCATCGTAGGAATTATCTACTAGTTAGACGATTCTTTCCGCTAAATTAAAGAAAATAAAAAATTAATTTGAAATTAATGTTTGTAAGAAAGTGTAGTGAAAGAGGATATCCTCTGTACGTTGTGATTGAAATCGAATAATAAAATGCGTCAGGAAGCTTAAAGTTGAGGTTGGTAGCGGAGATAGCCGAACTAAACTTACGGAATAAGTGCATGAACCAGTTGTCTTTTGGAGGCTAGTACTGTAGGGAGTAGGAAGTTGAAGGAACTCCGCCGAGTTGTAGACTTTCGCGAATACACGAGAAGGGGCTTAGTAGCCCCACGAGTTACGAAGGAGTGGATTTCACGTATAATTATAATTAATGCGCCAATATATCGAAAAAACCGCAACATTATCTGCGCTTTAAAGGCCTAAACGAGCTAACCTTGAAAGGTGAAGTCCGAGATTTAGTAAGTGCGGGGTTCACCTGCTAAACACGGAACTCGAAATGACTGGCTGTGGCACCGAGTTGAATTAGATCGCCAGAGGCAAATCTAAATATAAACTGCTTATCTGGAGCGCACGTGGATCCGAAATTTAAAGCTACACAAGTGGCAAACTTTTTTTAAATTGGTGATATCCATCCAATGTTCCCCCTTTTCTGTATCCTGTCTCTGTAAAGTGTGATTTGGTAGGTTTGAGGTTTTCAAGCTTTGGCTCGAGGGGTTCGCGTGTGACGGCTGCTAAGGGCTTTTTTCGTTATGGATCATCCCTCCTACTGGCGGCCAGACAGTAGTCTTATCGTCATTGCCATCCATTCACCGCTCACCAGTTAAAGGCGCACGGGGACCTGCAGAAATATCCTGGACCACTGCGGCTTCTGCGACTGCGGTGGTGTTTGAAACGCCTCCTCTGTGCGATATCGTGATGGCTGTGAATCATTTTGAAATTTGAGATGGCTTTATTCTGGCGTGAGTTCTGTGATGCTCGTGTAATCGGTTTCCAACAACGGCTGCGCCTTGTTGGATGAGTAGAGCCTCGGTCTCTGGATGACTTTGTGTTGGTTTTTTACAGCCAGCGGTAGCTTTTCATAACATTTAAGCATCCTGTGAAATAATGCTATATTTTCTGTTAAAAGACCTGGGATCAAGCATAGTTTAGTGGTGACGTATTCAGAGCGACTTAAATTATCCCCCCTTTTGAAAAACCAACTGCAATGCAAGGCAGTGCGCCCGAATTGAGGCCACACGCCGAGATTGAGCGACAACGTCAATCTTCAGCTATTATTACCCAGCCTGCTCCGTCGGGAAGGCGTCGATTATCTGGGCCACAATCTGACATCTACCAACATCTTTACAGTCATCTACACCCGTACCCGGCGTCTAAAATAGATCCGTCACTCACTTTTGTATTTTGCGGCCGCTGACTTTAATATTCACATCTGTGTACTCCAGCACTACAGGACTCAGCCGAGGAAGCAGAAACAGGACACTCAGCAGTGCAAGGTACACTGGTGCGCCATAAAAACAAGTCTGCACTGTGCAGGTCCAAACCGGCATTTTCGCGGTAGGATTTGTTGGCCAACCAAAGTGGTAGGTAATTTAATCGACCCACTAGGGGGTGTCAGAATAGTTGAGACACTGAATTTTACTAACTACTCAATAACTCTACAACACCACCCAAACAAAAAATTCAAAATAGATAACATTATTACCAGCACTCCACTCTATAGTTCCACCTACTTTTTGTACGCCTTAACGTTACGGGTGGCTTAAGAAATTCATGGTGCGCATTTGGGTGTCTCAGCTATTCTGACACCCCCTCCGGCTCCCTAAACTGCGTCGCCCGCCTACCTCAGGCTCCTCCTCGATTTCCAGGAAGGAGTTGCAGCCAACGCGACTCTTTAACATCCACGCTCCTTTTCGCTCACGCTGCTCACGACCAACATTCACTCCGATCTCTTGTTTCTGCACTCTCGCCAACACGGCCACGACCCGATAATACACCTTCAAAGTGTCTGCCATCACTGCACCATCGCCAGACATGGCGTCGTAAGTTCCCCTTTTCGCACTCCATGCCATGTTATTGGGATCATTAGACATGGAACATCAGCTAATGATGATTGTATGACCAGGTTTGGTTCAGCTTTTAAATCGTTCTGGCATACAATGACCAGCTACGACAGACGTACGTTCCTTGTTGTCACCCGAGAATCGCGCATCTCTAACAGAAGTAAACAGATTCGAACTACGACTCCCCATACCGAACAGGCCAACACGTTCCCCTCGCACAATCTCGACATGATCCCCTAACGTCAGTAGCTACTACAGCATCAGAATCTCGAGGCGATGTCAGCTCCCCTTACTTTGAGGAAACTGAGAGACATTCCACCTCCGCTTTGAACGGCAGCGCTTATCCTAGATCTCCATCTGGTCACACTTCAAGTCCCGGGGCCTCTCCCTACTCACCTGGCATGCGATCGCAGGCTGCTCTGCAAAGATCCAACACAAGCGAGAACTTCGAAAATGTTACACCGGGCGAGATTCAATTACAAGCTTTCCAAGAAGGCCTCCCACCACCTCCCCCCGTAGCACACTCCTGGAAGCGAATTGACCGATGGGCCGAGGAAAACTATGAGGAATTATTCGACAATCTCTGCGAGGGTTGCACAAGCAATGATTTAAACGAGTTGGAACATCAATTAGACTGCTCACTTCCCATGGAAGTTCGCGAAACACTGCAGATTCACGATGGACAAGAGCGAGGTGGCCTCCCGACCGGTATTATTTTTGGCTGCATGCTACTAGATTGCGAAGAGATCGTTCAGGAATGGGAGAACTGGAAGAAGGTCAATTCCGAATACCTCCATCAACCCGTCAATCTCAAGCCCTCCACACCGTCAAAAGCCTTTGGTGGAAGTGGCGCTTCATCTTCAAAGACACCTGCTTCTCAACCTGGTAACCCTCACTGGAGACAGGAATTGCTCGCTCGCCAGGATTCGCAACCTCCAAATGCCATTCAAAAGGTTTACGCACATCCAGCATGGATTCCTTTGGTCCGTGATTGGGGCGGAAACAACTTGGCGGTTGATCTTGCACCTGGTCCTGCTGGAAAATGGGGTCAAATCATCTTGTTCGGTCGAGACTATGACTGCAAATACGTGGTAGCACGATCATGGTCTGCATTCTTGGCTACAGTTGCAGACGATTTGAATAGTGGCAAGTGGTTTGTCGATGAGGAGACTAACGAGTTGAAGTTGAGAGAATTTAGAAATGGCAAAGTCGAGCCTGGGTACCTGGATATCTTGAGATGGAGAATGGACCAAAAGTACGGGCGCAAGGGGATGAGACGCCGGTCCGCACCGCCTAATGGCCCAAAAAGTGGATCTCCATCTGGATCACCGTATGCCAGCCCAACAGCTGAGACGGGCGAGCCTCGAGGACGTTCCATGCAGCGATTTAGCGGCGCTTCACCTGTCGCGAGTCCCAATCGACCCAATTATGGAAAATCTAGTCCCTTGGCGCGAGTAACCGAAGAAACATCAGCTCCCATCAGAGTCCACACAAATGGTCTCCCGGTAGAGAAGCTCGTTGAAGTTGAGACTCCACGACCTAGCGAGGATCAGAAGTCAAACAAGACTCTGGAGGCATTGCTTGAGCCAGTTTCGTTGGATGACAACAAGGAGAACGTGAAAGTTAAAGAGTCGAACGCCACAGGCCTGGGACTGACGAATGGCAATGCTAAAAAAGCTACTGTCGAAGATGATGCCACGATGAAGACGATTGAGATTTAAGGATTCAGCGCGCGTTTACTTTCGTACTGCAAACAACACATGGAATGAGGCGTTTTTCGGCGCGTATAACACGGTAGTTTCTTTCCCGGAAACCTGCTATAATGACATGGCTCGACGCATGCAACGCATTGGGGTGGTTCATTTTGTCTACTTGCATCCTCGTCATACGCAGAATAGACGGGAGTCGTAGCCATTATTTTCTTGAGTATGAAATGAGGCTTAATTGAAATATTCAAAAGGGACTCGCATACGTCGGTGGAAGGACTCGATCAGATCAACCTGACCTTGACCTTCTGTCTTTTTTTCACTTTCGAAGCCGCAGGTTAGGCAGAGCTGGGTCTTACAGGGAACTTTTGCTTTCGCTTGTGCTTACAGGTTCTGCTTGGTTGGGACCCAATGCCTTTGTACAATTAGAACTGGTGGATTGGCATTTTGAGTTTCAGTGGTTTTTATTTTCTTTCTATGAACAGCAAGAGAGGTGAGATGAGATAGAGATCAAGGGGGATTTGTACATGATGACAGCTGGAGATGAAGGCAGTTAATGTGCCAAAGCGTTTGCTTTTCGCGGATGGATGAATTGATTGTGAAGGCGCATACCAGGGCGGCTGAGTTAATGCAAGGGACCCATTGAATCGAATGGATAGTAGTAATGATTGTGGAAACTGCTACTAAAATACATGGTACACTTCAAATATTTGCTCCTGAACTGGTTTTGGATTCGTGACTGTGTTACACAATTCGTGAAGTTCATGTGACGTTTCAAGGAGGGGCATCACGTGTCAAATCTAGTGCGGCTCATCATCAGCCCAGCCGCGCAAGCTGACCGAGAGCTCCAGACGCAACTACGACAACTCCACCTGCCGCGCATACTCTCCTTCGGTTTGAGAGGGAAAACTTACGATACTGGCGATTTCGGGTTGAAGCTTTGAAGAAGCTGTTGCCCAGAGGAGACAGACCTTTGAATTCCGACCTCAGCAAGGCAATCAACATCATGTCCGAAGAGCGCCTCTGGAAGTTCAGGAAGCCAGAATGGATGAACAGTGTTGTGGCTAGGAGTGCGGGTGTTTACGCAGCTGGGGCTCTGGTATGTGACACTTATTTCACGGTTGGATAACTTTGAATCTGTGATGCGCTATGCTTTGCGCTGGAGGACCAGTTTGTTTGGTCTTGCCCGGACCAGCCTCAGCTATCTCATTGCCTGGGCTGTTCTCAGTATACTCTCATATGATAATGAATTCAAGCTAACAGACGTTTATGTCCAGTTCTCACTCGCTTTTTTCATCATGCTCGATGCAGCCGTCTTCTCCCACTCCAGACTCAACGGCTCCGACCCTCCCATTCACATCAACTTCGTTGATTGGCTGCCTCTCATCTTCTCCTCACTTGGAATGCTCATCATAAACTCAATCGAGAAGACTCGTCTCTCTGCTGATTCCTTCAGCTATTCTGGTTCTGGCGTTGCCTGGAAGGCGAGAGTGGTGTTGTTCTTGGGATTCGCATCCCTTGCTGGAGGCATGGCTGGAGGAGTTACGGTACTGGTACTTAAATATATTGTCGCGGGCACTGTCTGGCCAACGCTTTATATGGGTGTTGCGAATGTGCTGAGCAATGGACTGGTTATGCTTAGGTGAGTTTCGTTGTTTTGCACTTGTGACGGATTAATGCTAATTATTGGATAATAGCTCTGTGGTACTTTGGATTAGCCAGAATATGGAGGACGAGTATTCGTACAACTTGGCGCTATAAGAGTATAAGGGTATAAGTGGAGGAATAAGCGCGGAGGAAGAAGGCCAATAAAGACTCGAATCTGGATATGGCAGAATGAATTGGTGGGCACGAATGATGAGAACTTGCATTTTATTATGCATGGATATGAGGGCTTCGGCATCTTTTGTAGTATAGGGCATATTTCATCTGTCGTTGGGATTAGGAGCGAACAAGCGGTTTCTATTTTCAAAGCTACCATTTTACAACCTGAATATGGCACATGTGAAGCAATTCACCCTAAAGAGAGATAGGGAGGCCGAGGCCTTACACAAAACCGTTGAAAAAAAATTTGTACTACTGTTGGTCAAACAAAAGTCGTAAAGGACTATTCTTCTAACTACAGTACACTATTTTAAGCCGGTCCCGAGGGGACCCTGAAGTTCGCGTCGAACTGCCAACACTGTACGCGACAGCCGGTGTCCATCATTCTGGCCAAATATTTATTTTCTACAGCAAGAACAGTCCTCTCATTATCCTCTTTTCTCTTCCACCCATGGCGAAAAAATCGCATTCTTCTCATTCATTTCGACGATAGCAATTCTATTCTCCACCATTTCCCGCAGCTCCAGGGAGCCAAATCTAGGCCAGCTGAAAGCACAATGGTCAAGGCTACTGTCCCCAAACCTGCCTCGGGGCCCGGAAGCTACAATTCAATTGCAGCACAGTATGCGCGCGCAAAAGCGATCAAGGACGCGGAAGATGCCGCGAAAGCAAGTGCAGAAAAGTTTGCGAAAGCCCCAAAAGAGAAGAGTACACTGGAGAGACTGAGCGAGAGGAAGAGGGACAGGTTTAAGAGGGAATGGATTTGGGTTGCTGGGGCTTTTGTGTGGTTTTTGTGAGTGTTAATCTTGCAAGTATTGAGGGTTTAGAGGGGATGAAAAAGGGTGTGCTAACGGGATAATTGTACAATAGATTCATTCATGCCAGCGGTCTCTACTTCTTCACCAAAGGCTTCCTCCTCACGCGCCTTGTCCTTGACGAAAAATCATCCTGCGCTGTTCCCCCGATAGCTCTCAATACACATTTCAAGGGGGAGGGTACGATAGAGGGGGGATGTTGGCATCCTAAGACTTTCGACAGGGCAATGGTGGTTATAATCGATGCGCTGAGATATGATTTTACTATTCCATTCAAGAACGAAAGTCAGGCGCAGGCATTCCATAATGCAATCCCGGTTCTGTACGAAACTGTTATTAAAGAGCCTCATAATGCTTTCTTGCTGCCTTTTATTGCGGATCCGCCGACCACTACACTTCAGCGGCTCAAGGGACTTACGACAGGGAACCTTCCTACATTTATCGATGCTGGGTCGAATTTTGCCGGAGAAGCTATTAGGGAAGACAATTTATTGATGCAATTAAAGGATGTTGGGAAGAAAATGGTACATCTAGGAGATGATACTTGGACTGCTCTATTTCCAGGATATTTCGAGCCAAATATCAGCAGGGCGTATCACAGCTTAAAGACGTGGGATTTACATAGTGTGGATAACGGTGTGCTAGAGCACATATTCCCTCTGGTACGAGAGAAAGAGAAGAAAGCGCAATGGGATGTTATGTTTGCGCATTTTCTTGGTGTAGATCATGCGGGACATACTTATGGACCTAATCATCCTGGTATGACTGCCAAATTACAGCAAATGGACCAAGTTGTGAGAGAACTTATTGAGGCTATTGACGATGATACGTTGTTGGTCATTATGGGAGATCACGGAATGGATAAGAAGGGTGACCATGGTGGGGAGAGTGAGGATGAGGTTGAAGCAGCTTTGTGGATGTATTCCAGGAAAGGTGTTTTTGGCCGTACAGATCCTTCATTCGTCACTCCTCCGCCAACGGCGAAAGTAAGACCAGTTAACCAGCTTGATTTGGTTCCTACTTTGGCGCTTCTGCTTGGTATACCAATCCCCTTCAATAACCTGGGTCAACCGATCGAGGAGGCTTTTGCGGGCAAAAAGGGAAATTCCTGGGAGAATCTTGCGAGTGTTGGAAGAATGGCCTCTGCGGCCATTAAAAGATATCAGGCCGCGTATTATGAAGCTCGTGGTATTGATGAAAGCGTAGTTGATGGGTCTCCTCGAGCTCTTTGGGCAACAGCAGAGGCAGCCTTTTCTGGAACCGGAAAGAAAAAAATGTGGAAGGAAGGCTATAGTGGCTTTTCAACCTTCCAAGCTGAGACTTTAAGGATATCTCGGGATCTGTGGTCTCGATTTGACGTCCCAAGCATTACCCTCGGGGTTGCAATTTTGGCAGCAGGTGTCATTGCTCTGATCTTGTTTGCAAATGATAATGCCGAAGATGGTGCTGCGGTTGAAGATCCTGAACTGGACCGAGCAGAACAGCAATTAGAACTTGAGAATTTCTCAAAAGGAATCACAACAGATGATGACGAAACTTCTAGTCGATCCCTCGTACTAGGTGGATTGATCGGTAGTGGGTTGGGCGCTCTTGCTGGAACGTTTATATGGGGAATGATGGGACAGGATTTGTCTCTAATGGAATTTGGTTTGGCTGGCGCTTCCATTGCGGGACCTGTCGGCGTTTTCTATGAACAGATCAGAAGGAGGATACAATTCAGCAACCCTTTGCCAACAACTCTTTGGGGTTGGGATGGCAGTTATCTTCACAGTCAGTCAGTCTATTGGATTTGCCTCGAATTCCTACACCATCTGGGAAGACTCAATTTTGTTATTTTTCATCTCAACGTTCGGCTTGGCGACAGCAGCATCAGCACTTCGACTGGAAAAAGTCTCTGAGAGGACCCTAGGAGTCTACCATTCCCTAGCTTTCGTCGTTTTAGGCTGGATAGCTTCCTTCTCCAAACTCTGTCGTGACGAACAAAGTCCTTATTGCAGATCTACATATTATGCCTCGGAAACATCATCAACTTCCGCTCCATGGCAATTAATTATCCCATTCGCAATCGCCATTGCCCTCCCCTCAATCATCAAATCGTATTATGCTACTAGCCGCTCATACGAAGGCTTCGCTCCAATCTGGATCACCTGGGCCTTCAGAGGCGGTCTCGTCCTGAGCGCCATATTTTGGGTTTTGGACGCCGCAGATGGTGGGAAGTGGGCTTCACAATACCCGGCAGGCCTCTTAAGACGAATCCGCGTCCCAATTGCACAAACAATCCTAGCAGTGGCTTTGGGAGCAGGCACCACAGCATTCACCTACGCTCCACCTTGTGTCTCGATCAGCACCGTCATCCAGTCTCCTCCCCCTGGTGCCCCACAAACAGTACCCCCAAAACCCACCGTCACTATTCTCGGCTTCGCCAACACCCATGGAAGCCGGTACCTCCTACTCGTAACCAGCATCCTTCTCTCCCTTATTCTCGTCCAGAAACCCATGGGCGGCGGCTCCCTTGCCCTTATGGCCTGGCAAACACTCTCCCTTCTCGAAATCCTCGATCTCCTCACCCTCACTTCCTCCCCCATCGGCCCGATAGTTCTCGCCCTCCTCGGCTCCTTCCACTTCTTTAAGACCGGCCACCAAGCCACTCTCACCAGCATCGACTGGAACATTGCCTTCCTAGCCCTCCACGAAGTACGCTACCCCTGGTCCGCCATCCTCGTCGCGCTCAACAGCTTTGGTACTCAAATCCTCGCGGTAGCCGCGGTACCTTTAGTCGTGTTATGGAAACAGGCGCCAAAAAAGAAGGGGTTGTTAAGGAGCGTGGTCACAGCGTTAGCATATCACGTTCTCTATTATGCGGTTATTGGACTAGCGACGACGATGTGGGCCGGCCATCTGAGGAGACATCTGATGCTTTATCGGATTTTTTGCCCCAAGTTCTTGACTGCTGCGGCGGTTATGGTAGTGGTTGATGTGGTGGGTATTGTTGTTGCTCTTGCGGGGTTTAGGGTTAATAGGTTGAGTGTTGGGGAGGTTTTTGGGTGGTAGATCTTGCCTAGCTTCACACCTTGGTCGCGCTAGATGGGAAGTCGAGATATATGATGGATCCTTAAGATGATTATATATCTCGAGATGTTACTAAAAAGAAGAGACCTATTGTTGGTTTATATGAAGAAAGTACTTGCATGTAGAAGTACAGCAATACCTCTATTTCCTTTGTTGGATGTGTGTTTGCATAGCGAGACCGGGTATAGGCTGGTTGGCAAGGTGTCTAGGTCTAATTAGAAACATGATTTTATTTGAAATCATTGCTTCTTTAAAACACCCTTTCTTGTGATTATGCTTTCTTCTAATCTATTTCTTATTGCTGTAAGATATGTTCTAGAGCTACTATTACGCATCTTGAGACAAGACTCCTTGAAAGTTCAAGGATAATGGCTATGAGAAAGGGGGAGGGGAGGGGGGAAGATGGGAGTTAGAGGGAAGAGAAGGTGAAAAGGAATAATTCTAAACATCTCTCTGGCCTGAACATAAGAGCACAGGCTAGATTAGACTAAATCCACTTTCTTCCCATAATGTGTCATAACACAGCACTACACAACTGCTGTTAGCCGATTTTTTCCCTCCCCAAAACTAAGCATCGCACTATAAATTTTACTCGATAATAACCAACGTAATTCTTATTATTAGAATAAGCCAAATAGAGCAAATTAATCGTA
>JAAMPI010000421.1:0-38402 GCA_013054445.1 Cudoniella acicularis
CAGTAGCCCCCTTAACCGTTACCAAATACTGATCAAAACCAGCACTCATTTGTGCCACCTTTGCAAAGTGCTTCGTCCCCAACCTAACATGTCTTTTCCCTTTGCCCCTTTCTCGTGCCTCCCAGCGCGCGAGCGACACGGCTGTTGTGAATGCGTTTTTGATCTGATGTCCGTTCCAGCGGTAGCCTTCGCGCCAGTGATCTTTGGAGAAATCGAGGATTTCGTCGGCGTTGCAGCGAATGTCGTCGTTTTCCGAAATGGTCCGCTCGTAATTGAGTTTCCAGACTTGGAGCGTGGATTGCCGGTCTAAGGGTGGGAAATAAAGACTCACGTGTATTCGACTCTTGACGGCTTCGTCGATGTCACCGACGCGGTTAGTGGTGAGGAACGTTATTCCGGGATAAGAGTCGAGGGCTTTAATAAAGGCTATGAATTAAAGACAGCAGCTGTAAGCGGGTTTGATTTTTTCGTGGACGTGAAAATTAAGGAATTTTGTGCATCCGTAGAATACACACGTGGTCTGAACAAAGAATGTGTCTTACCTGAGACGAGACTGTTGTCAGCAATTCTGCCAGAGCGTCTATTGGCCAAGTAGACATCTGCGTCTTCAATTAAAACAATACTACCCCACCTCTGGGCAAGATTGAGATGGTGGCCAAAAGCTTTTGTAAGGTCTTTGACCTCAGGAATGTCCATCCTACCAGGGGATATCATCCGAAATAGAGAACATTTAGAGGATCGAGCAATAGCCTCTGTTTGGCATTAGCTAAGAACAAAAGGGAGTACATAGAAAGTCTCTTTACCCGCAGTAGATTTCTTGCCAGTACCTGGTGCTCCGTGTAACAGGACGATAACCCCAGAACCAGTTGTTTTAAGAGAAGTGCCAGGTTCCGATTTATCGCTGTTTGTCGCCATTACAGCTTTTAGAATATCCTTGTGGCCCTGTGGCAATACTAAAAAGTCAATCGTTTCAAAGCTTGGCACGTCATAAGAAGGGACGAGATTTTCAACTTTCATATTGTCTGAATTGCTATTAGCCGAGTAAAAGGAAATATAAGTGAAAAAACATACACTGAAGGTACTTGAAAAGACTATATCCAAAGATACTTGCTGGCAAGATAGAGTACTGGTTGCGGCTCAGTTCCAGTCCCTCTTGTACTAAAGAAGTTTTTTCCAGTAATTCGATTCCCTTTGAACTAATAAAGTCGTCTTTCCGCTTGAGGTCAATAACAGAATCATCAAAATTGCCCGCCTCACTTGGTGCTCCATAGGTCTCTCGTTTGTCGGGCCGTGGGGCCTTCACCCGTTTGTTTAGAACCGGGGCTTCATGCTTATTACCAGGCTTCCAATAGCAGAATCTAAGATTAAGATCAATAACAACCTCAATGTCCAACTAGATAATCGTCAGCCTCTACATGTGGCAATGGGGAAATCTTACTTGTTCATGCCCCTCTACAAGCGTTGCTTCATGTAGATTTGGTCCTCGGTATCTCCATGCTTTACCATAATTTCGGACAAGGTCAAAGTATAAACGCCCTCTTTGCATTAATTTCTCTGAAGTTTCTGCCTCTCCAAATTCCACAGGGTAGATGGGAAGTTTTTGAATGGCCTGTTCACCTTCGTATGGCGGGATGATGAAATACTTAAAGACAGGCCCCAACGCTTTGCCATCACAATCCCAGCAGACACAGTCAACAATGAAGGGAGTAAATCGATTCCTGGAAGCTAGTTGTTGGGGGGTGTCCATCAAAAATCTCGAAGGGGGTGGACTGGCAGTTCGAATGTTGTCCGCGGAGAGAACTCTTCGTCCACCGGTGACATGTAAAACGATAAAGGCATCGAGAAATGGATTCTGGGAAATTACTAAGTCGCCTGGCGAAAATAGATGCCATAATTGGTCAAAAGAGATAGCGTCAATTTCTCGATTTTGTAAATGCCGCCCGAGTGTCCATATATCCACAAGGTAGTCGTCGATAAAGCTCACTAAGCACCGAAGTTCATCTCTTAGTGCCAGGGCATGACGAAGCTCTGTTGACTTTCCAGATGCTAGTGAGGTGTCCGATGCAGGTTCTTCGGAAGGGTCATTTGCCCCTTGTGGCTTATCCTTCCTTTCCCCATCAGGTGACTCTAGGGTCAACTTAGCCTTCTCAGGTTTTTCTTCAGTTTGAGCTTCAAGTGATCCCGAATTCAAGTCATTGCACCTTTCTTCCAAATTTACCAAGTGTTGGCGAAACTTGTCCGCGTAGGTGACGAAAATTTTGAAAGGACTCAAAAAGACGTTCGTTGGATGCCGCATTTTTAATCCAGTGATTGAACCAATCTCATGGAGAAGCGCAAAAGAACCAATGGCAAGTCTCTCCGGAATTACAGGCCCATTAAAAGGGGTTAAAGACCGGTATTTGAGCGATCCAGGTAATACGGTATATGAGGAGCTTGAGATAGAAATATCCTTGTCAAGTTGTGAATAGACATCACGACTCACCGACACGACGAGACATGTTGTTGCGGGAATGGTACGGCCCGATCGAGATCTAGGCCATTCATCTTCTGGAATTATCGTAATTAGAGGTTTGACTGCAAAAGTCCTTGTGGCCTTGTCGATGCAAGGGAGTTTTTGTGGTAGAAAGGGCCGAGGAGTATCCATAAAGCTAGCAGTTTTTGGTTTTTCGGCTTCTAAATAAGGACTATCTTGCTTGTAGTCACGCTGGGGCGGATGTCCGTCTGAAACCCCTGGGTTCTTGTTACCCGTTTCTGCGTCTCGTGAACCGCCGGCTGGGGGGTTTGCAACGAGTTTTGCAACCATGGCCCTCAACTCCTCAACTTCATTCTCCAGGGCTTCCAAGCGCTATACCTCTGTCAGATACTGGTGAATATAGATATATGTTTTAATGAGTGTTTACCTGGTCTAGAACTGGCGCGGCTGAACTTGAGATTCCGGAATCCGAACCCGGCGAACCAGGGCGCGTCATGCTCCCCTCTGGGCTGCTTGTATTTCCAAATGAAGGGCGGGAGTCCTCTATTGCTTCAGTTGTGGTATCCATCGTAGAATCCGCCATGTAGATGATTGGATGTTGTCGCAATCTTCGGGTTCCCAGCCTCTCGTCAAATATCAGCAGGTCAGGGATGTTGCACAGCGGCATCACGTGAGCTGATGCAAGCCCTTTCCATTTTTGGTTGATACCGCGACAATTTAATATACCTAGGTACTGTGGGGTACTCTGTCAGGTATTTTCTAAGTGGCAGGCTCTTGGCCCATCACATGTGATAACACCACAGTAGCAAAATGATTCAGCTTTGTTGACTGGAAATTATATGCTCGATATTGATTTGAAGGGAGAGCTCTATAGACTACTTAATATATCTAAATCATTCTACTGTGGGTATATTACCTTCTTTTAAACAATTCATTCGAACTTTTGTTTATTCCCGGTACTCAGAACATACTGGACCGAGCAAAAGAGCTTTCCCATCACAATTTTAGCAGACAAAAGACCTCAAGTCACAGCTTGCTTAGAAGTACTCAAGTCAACGGGCAAATCACAGTAGTGCAGATTTCTAAGTTTTTGATCATTATATATGAATTAGGCTGTCCCAAAATCTCCGAATGCTTTGCGACTTTGGCATAGCCAAGTGACTGGACTCGATGGAACTCTGTCGGGTATCGTCAAGACACAATCTCGTGCTAGACCTTCAGTCACTGCCTTGGCTATCCAGCGGCCGGACCCCGTGAGCAACACCTTGAATCGGCAATGATCCCCCCTCCCTTGCCTTGGTTTTGATAGCTTTACAAGTCTCCGTAACAATTCTGCAGCATCAGCTCCTCTCCGCTCATCGTCATACAAGAAGAGACGATCAATCACGCAAAATACTACTAGGGGTGGTGGAAGGCTCCTTATCAGCTGAGAAAGTTTTGCGCACAATTGCGTCACATCTTCGTTGTCCAAAAATGTAAAGCGTCGCAAAAGAGCCGGATCAAATCGATCATATTGTTGAAGTAGCTGTGACAACATACTGTTGATTATGCCAGCTGGATTTGCGTCCGGATCCTCAGACGAGTCACGATGTTCACCACAGAAGAAGTTCAGAATTATTGGTTTCTCAACTTTCATTTTCCGCAGCGAGTGGCAGATATCAGCGCAAATGAATCCGCCAAGTGAGCGTCGTTGAGTCGATGCCAGCCCGGCGTTGATGACCAAGATACTGGATGTATCAGGGTGAAGCCAGTGAAAGAGCTGCCTGGAATCCAGTACGTATGCAGATCGGTCCCGGTCGTCCTGCAAAAATCCAGATGCGAATTTTCGGTTTGTGCGGATATCGCGCCTAGGCAAATCGAATTCTGTCTGGTATGAAAGACATGATAGAGCTTTGCTAGTAAGGCGGGCATCTCCTGCTGAAAATATGTCAGCGTTTCATATCTCCGGATATTGAATTCTAAACCTACCGTCTAAGTATTTAAAACTGGAGAGCGGAAACTTTGACGCTATAAACTCATCATTGCGCACCGTTGTTTGTTTGTGGTAAGACGGATCTGCCGATTTATAACTGTCCGCTACAACAAGAGAGTCCGCTATCATCTTTTGCAAAGCGGCCCAAATAAGGGCTCTCTCATTCGCCGCCTGCGTTTCTTGGTGGGGCACTAGATCAACCCGTATTTGCTGTTTATTGTGTGGTTGAAGAGAAGGCAACACATCTGAAAGCTCCTGTACATTATGTGAAAATCGTACACTAGCTTGTTGTGTACTTTCAGAGACAGCCAATTGCAGCTCTCTCTCAAGCCCAACTTTGCAATCAATTATCATGCTGGTCTTTTCACCAAGCATTTTATCCATGTTAGCCGGTGACGCGAAAACTTTTGCAAACCTAAGAATTGTATTTTTTGAGTAATACTCGAGGATACACTGCAGGCCGGAGAAAATCGAGACCCAGAGTCGTGAAAATGCTTTGTGAACAGATTCGGACCACTTCATCGTGACGGGAATATAAGCATCAATACTGATGGCATGACCAATTTCACAAAGCATTCGTAAAGTAGGATCTGCAAGCTTCTTGTGAATCGAAAGAACCTATGATTATCAGTCGAGTGAGCTCTGCAGGGGCTAAATATATTCTCACTCGCAGAATAAGCTTCAAGCAGCCGCACATAATACCCAAAAACCGATCACCACCAGGCACAATCTCGCCAAGTCCCATTAAGACTTTTCTGTGGCGGCCGAAATTCCTGAACGACTTCCTGAGGTCTTTTAGAAGGCCTGCGCTCTTGGAAACATGTTCGCCCATTTTTTCAATAGTCTCCAGACTTTCCACTACTGATTCGGGAATATTGTTTCCCAATGGTAAGATAGCAATGGTAAATTTTGGTGGGGCCGTCTTCAAGAACTTTTCTATGTCTTTGCTCAGTTGATTGCTTAATTCTAGTGCCGGATTGTAAATCCTTAAACCAGAATGAATTCAGTCAGTAACGACATTCAGGGCGCCACTTGCGCGACTATGACTTACATGCTAAGGTTAATTGATTCCACAGTATCATGATAATTGATCTTATCTATCACAAATCTGTCGGACGTTTCTTCATAAGCCACCGATCCGTGAAGCGGCTCGTCTGAAAATCTTCTGACTAACTGTGGAGATTCCTGGGCACGGTTATTTTCTTCTCCACCATATCCAATTCCATGAGCTTCTCTCAATGGCTGTTGGGTTTCACTCGCTAGATTATCAGTTTTCACTGTGAGTGATTCTACGATACTAACAACACGTTCAGATGTCTCCATAAGCCTCACTCGAACATTCTCATTTGCACCATCATCCGAATCCGTTCTCTTTGGAAGAGTTATATCCGGTTTAGATGTCGTGTCCTGGGCGGGAAATTCATCAGCAGGTATGAGCACATGATGCTCACGCTGTGAAGGAGTTAAAACCCTAAACTGTAGCTGAAATTCTAACATCATGGGATCG
Source organism: Cudoniella acicularis (assembly GCA_013054445.1). NCBI lineage: Eukaryota > Fungi > Ascomycota > Leotiomycetes > Helotiales > Helotiaceae > Cudoniella > Cudoniella acicularis. The sequence goes on from JAAMPI010000421.1 coordinate 5,953, forward strand.
GGGCCCGTTTTAGAATAAAGATTTAGGACTCTTTCGCCCTCTGCTAATAACCACTCGGTTTCTCTTGAATGTATGTTGCCTGAGTTTTCGGAAAGCCACAGGAGCCAGGCTGGGTCATCGCCGAGATCCGGAACATAAGGATGGATTCCTTTCCAGTCGGGATCGAACCCCATCTCTTGTGAAATGCCAACAGAGCTAGGTAACTCTGAAAAGATCGGTTCAGGAAGAATGGGATCAGTAGCAGAATTCTCACCGGCATCACCGTCTAGATCCGGCCGGTTTCCGAGCCAAGTCAAGGATAATAATGCTAAAGATTGCAAATGTTTTCCAACATGTTTCAGCAGATTTTTGTAGATTCCGAGTTTATCCTCGCCAATATCGGGGGTGGCAAGGTCCTTCGGAATTTCGTCGCAGAATGGGCAAACCTTGAAAATTGGAGCGGCAGGGCGAGCATGAGCTTGGGCTAGGGCAGCCAGTTGAGATGCTCCTATTTCCGAATCATGATCCTTCTTGATATGATTTTTATATTTCTCTACATCTGAAAAAGTGTGTTCAGGATGATTATCTGAATAGCAAATCCATTCGAGAGAGATATGCTCATTCATGTGAAAAACCCATTGCTTGAAAGAGCGATATCGTACTCGTGGTGTTGTGCACGCCGGGTCCAAGCATATATATGGTGCAAGATCATTCATAACATGATGACTTTCTGGGCTTTAGCTTTGGTAGCAGAGCCAAGTTGGGTCAACCTACGTCCATTGTTTTCCTCCAGCTTCTTCAGCATCACAGAGAACATGACAGTATTCGCATTCAAAGAAATCCCCTTCGAATGCTTTTGGTGGCGGAGGTATGCTCAATATGCCGTCTCGTATTGACATCGTTGACGCGTGTGACGGGGCCTGAACAGAACCACTCTCAAATTGGAGGTTCGTGGCCGAAGTGCCAGATAGAACCGTGGCACGGCCGTCAGACTCGTCCGCATCTGAGTCCAACTCTTCTGGGGAGCTCTCTTCGATGGACTCATTGTCCGATGCCANNCNAGTTCTTTATACTGTTTCCTTTAGTCACAGCCGAGCCTTGTTATAGCTCTATAAAGGCACGAAGGCCTCTGACGTCACGTAAGACGTATTTATAAGAAGGTGCTATATTAACGAAGAAACTAAGCTAAGGAGAGAAGAAGGAGAGGTGGCCCTAAAGGGGCCTTATATACAGGAGGTGAGTACTGGCAAGCGAGGTCACGTGATAAGGGTTAGGGGGACGTGTCGCAGCCTCCTGTCGTATATAGCGCTATACTGTCTAAGTCTCACTAGTCATAGGACTATACGTTATACTAGGTCTATAACACTATAACGATATTAAATAGCGGGCTCCTACGCTCTACTACGGTGACGCGGTCGCCGACACCGAGCCGTAGCTAATAGATCCTCTCGTAGCTCCTCTATAGAGATCCGTCTTTCGTTATTATATATTTATATACTCTAACCCTAGAGTCGATAGCTTTTACTAGCCTAAGACGTAGCATGCCCGTCTTAGGATCTATAGTATTGTCCTCTAGGTACGATTCTCTCTCTCTAGCCTACTACTTCGCAGTGTTTAGTCTAATAGCTATACGATTACCGTCTGCCTGCTCCGTATCACTCCTAGAATACGGATACGGTCCCCGCTCCTTTAACGTGTTTAAAAAGATCTAGGTATATCGTTTGTCCGGTTTAGAAGTCATTCTAAGTATATACGATATAGCGAGAGGCGGCCTATAGGTCTCGTTAGTTAGTAAGAACAGATTTGAGAGTAGCCTTCGACTTATACCTCTTATAAGAAGGCTCGAGGACCTAGACGTAAGACCGCCTAGAGCCAGAATAGGCTCCGACGTTACTATTTATAGTATCGTAAGCTAGCTTCGATAGGGAGTAGATTTGTTATTAAAAGACGGGGCTACGAAGAAGTTATATATGTTAAGTGACCGCCTTCCTCCTAGAAAAGAACAAGTAAGGTCTTTATATATTAATTATCTCGAGATACGCGGCGTACGCTTTCTAGAAGAAGAGCGAAGACAAGAGGCGGAGAGGAGTATTAAGTATAGAGGTATAGCTAGTATTAAGCTTAACGTGTTTTATTTTCCGTACGAAGAGTCGAGAGAGCCGGATATAAAGAATATTAAGCGACTAAGAAATTTGTTTCGCGGGAAGGGTAGTTACCGTCGACTCGACCTTCGAAATTATATTCTTATCGTTATTAGCTAGCTATAGTTAGAGGCTACTATAGTAGCTTCTAGAACCTCTATCGCGCGGCTCTTAGAGGATATACGTAATACCTATCCGGAGCTAGATTTTCCGCCCGGTTACCGGTTAGAGTGCCTCTACGGACGCTACCGAATACTAGCGGCAGCCTAGGTCCTTCTTACTAAGGATAAGCGTTAGACGGTAGACTTATACCTCGAAGGTATAACCCCTTGTCTAAATTTAGAGAAAGCCGCTAACTTTCTTTATCTATTAGATCTTAACTAAGAACTAAAGACGACTCTAATCGAAGAATACTCGGCCGAAAAAGAACTCGACGATAGCGAGATCTATAATAAAATCCGCGAATATTAAAGATATAGGAGAGCCGGGAATCTATATTTTAAGAAACGATAGTAGGCTTGTTTAGCCGCTATATCGAACTATAAAAAAGAGAACCTCGAACAGATCTTCCGTTATACGGACTATAGGGCGGTATTCGATGTTTAACTAGACGTCTTAGGACTATAAGGGGGAATAAGGCTTAGTATAATATATAAAATGTTTACTAATAGATACGAAGAGGTAGGCTTTATATATATAAGTAGTTCGATTTACTAACTATACTAAATAGGAAAATCTCTACTACCTCGACGAGAACATTAGGGACTTCTAGACTAAGAAGATCTTTTAAGAAGATAGACGAGTAATATAAAAGGTAGATCGAGGTACGATAAAAGCCTTTAAGCTTATTATATTAGGAGCCTATAAAGCGGATTTCTAGGATCTATATAACAAAGTCCGAGACGATAAGATCTTAAGTGCTTTCGATAAACAAGAACGCGAAGATATTTAGGGCAGAGTGCTTTCCGCCTCTACCGACCGCTTAATCCCTTCTCTCTTTAGCTTCTTCGAAGACCTTAACTACCTAAGAAAAGTCGCCGACTATATAAAACGGTTATTCCCGCTCTCGCCTCGCGGTACCGTCTCCTTAGCCCTAGAAGACGTATTATCCGATACGAATTATAGAGCCGGTTAGTACGTGATCTAAGAATCGGAGTCTACCTACGTGTTCCGGCCTAGAAGTTAGGCGGACCGGGTAGACCTTAGACGTCGATAGATATAGATGTCTACGATACGTAATTACCCCTAGGTACCCGCGAAGCCGAAGAAGAAGAACTTATTAGTAAAGCCAACTAGTAAGAAGGCGGATAAGATTATCCTATATAAATCTGCTATACTAGCTTCTCGCCTAAGATATAAGTCTAAGCGGATACGTAGCTTAACTTAGCGGTCACCCGATAGGGAGATCGCTCGGCGTACCCTATTATAGGCTCGGAAACCTGACCGCTATAAGTATAGCGAAACGGCGCTCGAGGACTATATAGAGTAAATAGTAAATCTGTTCTCTACTACCTAGCTACTAATAGTAGAGTAGGCGAGAGCTATAGTCGAGATTAATTACTCTAACACACTACTAAAACGATATAGGATCTCGTATATATAAGATCACGAACGAGACAAGTTGTCCCTTTTTATAGATAAGTTATATAATACTAACAAAGAACAATACGATAAGATGTCGTCTTTCTTTATCCGTAGGTCCGTATACTTTATATTTCTCGGTAAGCCGAGTCGCCCTAGTCCTCGCTCTTCTAAAGAGATATCGCTATTGATTAGTCTAATTTTAGCTTATCTAGGAGACGATCAAGTAAAAGAGGAATAGGAAAGGCTTATAAGGGAGGAGTAGGAGCGGCTTATACGACAGGAATAAGAACGGCTCGCGCGAGAAGAACAATAGAGACTCGTAAGAGAACGAGAACGGCTAGTACGAGAAGAACAAGAAAGGCTCGCCCGGGAGGAGTAACAGCGGTTAGCTAGAGAACAAGAAAGGCTTATACGAGAGGAGTAAGAGCGTCTCGTAAGAGAGGAACTAGAGCGATTAGCGAGAGAACAGTAGGAAAGGCTGGCGAAGGAGGAGCAGGAGCGGCAAGAACGGCTTATAAAGGAAGAACAAGAAAGACTCGCTCGATAAGAGCAAGAGAGACTAGCTAAAGAGGAACAAGAAAGACTTGCCCGAGAGGAGTAGGAAAGACAGGCACTAGAGGAACAAGAGCGATTAGCGAGAGAAGAACAGGAGCGGCTTGTTAGAGAACGGGAAAGACTAGCTCGAGAAGAACAAGAGCGGCTCGTACGAGAAGAGCAGGAGAGACTAGTACGGGAGGAACAAGAAAGACTAGCCCGAAAAGAATAAGAGCGGCTCGTACGACAGGAGTAGGAGGAGACTNGTACNAGGANGAACAAGAAAGACTAGCNCGAGANGAACAAGAGCGGCTCGCACGAGAAGAGGAAGAGCGGCTTGCTAGAGAACAAGAACGGCTCGCACGACAAGAGTAGGAGCGTCTCGTAAAGGAGGAATAGGAAATACTAGCCCGAGAGGAACAAGAGCGGCTCGTAAAGGAGGAGTAAGAACGCTTAGTAAGAGAAGAACAAGAGCAGCTCGTACGACAAGAGTAGGAGCGTCTCGTAAGGGAGGAACAAGAAAGACTAGTCCGAGAAGAACAAGAGCGTCTTAAGAGGGAAGAACAGGAGAGACTTACGAAAGAGGGTTAGTAAGAGAGGAACAAGAAAGACTTATAAAAGAAGAACAAGACCGCGTTATATAAGAATAAGAACGGCTAGTAAGAGAGGAACAAGAGCGAGTCATACGAGAAGAGTAGGAAAGACTAATAGAGAACCTTACTAAGTAATAGAAAGATAGGCCTAAGTAAAAGAAGCCTGATAAGAACTAGCTAGACAAGGGATCTAAGGTACTAAGAAGTTAGAACGGCGTACGAAAAGGTTTAGGTATAGCTAAAAGAAGAGAACGGCTACTTACGTAATTAGAATTAAAGAAAGTCATTAATAGTAAGTCTTTAGAAGCTAACTATCGTTTTATATCGCCGTCGTAGGAGTTCGATTTTTTATTAGGAGCCGTAAAAGATCAAGTTAAAGTCGATAAAGCTAGTAAACTTGCTTCTGACTCTAGAGAACAAAACTAAGGTGTCGAGAGGCCTATACGAGAGGAATAGCAAAAACTTAGAATAGAAGAAGAGGAGCGGCCGGTAAGGGAAGAGTAAGAGCGGGTTCTATATAAAGAGCTAGAGAAAGCTATAAGGGAAGAAGAAGAGACACCCGTAACTAAGGGAAAGGGAAGGCTTATAAAGAATATTACTAAACAATAGGAAGAGAGGCTTGGGCAAAAAATGCCTAAAGAGAAGACGTAAGACTAGGGGAGACCTAAGGTAGTAGGAAAGGGGTTACGAAGACCTCGAGGTATAGGTATAGCGAAAAGGGACCGGCTAGTTACTTAGTTCGCACTTAAGACTCTTAGAGACGCTAAGCTTCGAGAACTTATAGAAGAAGGCCTATCGCCGTAAACAATAGCGGAGGACGAACGTCAAACCGCGGCAGACTAAAATATAGTAGGAAATCCTACCTATCGTATATAGCCTAGTACGGATTCTTTAGCAACTGATAATAACAACTCAATATCTGCCTTAAATAAGATACTAGAACATGTCACTAACTCCGAGGAGTAGATTTAAGCTGTTTAGCCGTAGGTAAGGGCTTAAGTTCCCCTCTTTATTCTTACTAAGCTTATATATCTATAGAATATAGCGAGACTATTAACAGACTAGAACCTAGATTCTTAAAAGGTTTAGATAGAATTTAAGGCCCGTGATCGTGATAGCGTTTAGAGACTTATAAACGCTCTTTTAGTTGATCCTTCTAACCTATTAGAGGTAAAGCGAATAGCGATAAAGTATATAAGAAAGGGGGAGCGGATATATATATTCGACATAAACCTTCGTATACTAACCCCTAAGACCTGTTTTAAAGCTATTACGGTAGATAGTACAAACACTATACTTTTAATTCCGGAATAGGAGATCGACACCGACAATCTTTTAAGCTCTATGTCTAGGAAACACTCTGATTTATAGACGAATTCGGAAGCGGGTCTATCTATTCTAGAGCCTAATCTAGAGGATAGTTCGGAGGGTAAAGAGACTGTTCGTAAGAGAGTCGCTAGGCGCGATTTAAGGTAAGTCTTAATAGCATTCTCTGTTAGCGTCTTTAGTATTAGAAAAGTTAAAATCTTTATTATCTTCTATTCCTTATAATTTTTCCAGATAGCGTACTAGGCTCGCTTAAATTGCTACTTATATCAACGGAAGTAAAGTGACCGTTCTACTTCGTATCTGGCTAAACATTCTAAACCACGAAGATATACTTTGCTTTAAGATATAGTATTTTAGTAAAATCCGGGAAATATATTAGATAATATAACATAGAAACTACTAGAATGCTTAGCGGAATAGATACGCCGAGCACTAAAGTACTAGCTATATCTTATTAGTAATACCACGATCTCACCTATAAGAGACAGGTATAAAGACAAGGTATAGAGACATAGGGCAGAAAATTCTTAGTCTAAACTCAGGTACCCTATCTAGCTCCCTTGCTAAATTCTAATTATATCCGGGATCGACGGGGGAGCCGTATTAGGCCCCCTAATCGTCTAACCCTAAGAAGGGATAGGTCAGGGTAAATGATATCTATATCCATATCTATATCCATAATCGTCTAATAAAGATAGGGTCTAAATAACTTCCCTACCTCTTTCCAATTATAGCCTTTAGGATCGACAGGAATGATAGGGAGCGGGATCGGCCCGTAATCATCTAATACCGAGGGGCGGACGAGCTCGTGTGTTTAGACTATCCGACTACTTTGATTAAGAGGTCTAGAATAGCTTTTTATTATATGTCGTAAAAGAAGAAGACTTTCGTCCGGGTAAGTATAGCTATTAGATATACCTTAACTATCCTGCCCCTAACGTCATTTATCTAAGACGTCGTTTAAGCCCTATGCCAATTGTTTACTTATTCTTAAAATAAAAGAATCTCTTAAATATATGTTAATCAAGAACTGATAGGAGATACCGCGAGGAGTAAGAGCGATAAGAAAGTTCCTATATAAATTCTCTTAAAAGAAAATAATAGGAGACGGATATAGAACGAATGTCAATTTTTTCTTATAATATATAACTTATTATACTTTATATTATATATATTAACACCCTTAAACAAAAATGATATACTATCTAGCTAGCCGGGAAACCGATATAAATAAACTAATAAACAGTCTAGAAAATGTATTTAAAAATCAATAATAGCTATCGACTTCGGCAACTTAGCTCGTTTTATAAGCTCGTCCACTATAACCTCTAGCTTTCTAAAGCGTATGTCTTTGGCATTATTCCCCCTTCGAACCGGTCCTACCTGCTAGGTCTAGATAGATGATCTTTCTTTTCTTTAGTTATAGTCTATCTAACCTAGCTATATTATTAACGTAGTAATCGTAACGAACCGTAGCGCTTATATGCCCACCTTTTACGCTTAACAGACATCTAGAATATAGAGGGACCCTAGAGATCGAGAACTCAGACACGAAGTATAGCGCTATTATAACGGATATACCTTAGTCGGAAACAGGCTTTTATAATATGCTTTAAAGATGTTAGCTTAGAGGGGGTGTGTTATCGGATCCGGTATATAAGTTATCTATAGAAGTCGAGCTCGAGAAGTCACTAGCCGTTTCATATGGTACTGTGTTAGTAGTAGGCAGCGGAGAAGGTAAGGGAGATGACCTGTGTAGAGATAGTGGAGAGTCTATCTCGGGCTCCTCTAGTAGAGGCTAAGCTAAGATACGGTGGTTTATCAGTCTCGTAATGACCGAGCTTGGTTATGCTATGATTTCCCGAAGCATATCTGCCTAAAGACATTTATCATTGTATATACGGAGTAGTTCTCTATCCGTGATTTGCTTGGTAGAACATCTATAATTCTACTGCTTTCTACAAGAGAAACAGGTGATCGGATCACCCTCCTCGCCGGGGATTATATAAAACCTACGAACTACTAGCTACTCAGGAGGCCAATATTTGTAAGGCCAGCGTCCGAAGGAGTCTAACCTAGATAAAATCGTGAAAAAGGCGTCTAGAATTTTAACGGCCTTTGACATATTGATTATCGTGTGTGGGCGTAGAAGTGAGATAAATTGGTGTTGGAATAAGTTTAGTAGAGGAGTCGATGCTGTGACGAGACTTAGTGAGGGCGATGGTGACTAATATAGCAGATAGGTGCTACTTTTGGTATATAGAGCCAATTTGAGCCCCTCTGGTAAATGGAAGGTATGTGCAGTTAAGTAACCAAGTTCTGAATCGGTGGGGACAGACTGGCATCATGAAGGGGCTGTCTCGTGAAGTCTATTCCTAGAATGGAAGGGTGAAAATGCGGCCCCCCCCCTACTATCTTGGTTTGGAGACCGACTCGGGCTCCTCATTCTGCAATCAAACTATAGGCTCGGGATTTGGAGGATCGCAGGGACAAATGCAGCTCCTATGCCCTTGTTGAACATCAATATAAGAGTCCTGAAAGACAACCATCAAGAATAGAAGGTCTATTAATAAACCACAAGCTGAACAACAGACAGTTCTCAAATGCCTCAAGCCTCAAGCTCGAAAGCATTAAGTGACCTGAGAAGCCTTCTCGACCTCTAGAGCAGCTATATAAATTGATACAACAAAGATCAAACGAAATAACGAGGGGATAAGAAGAAAACGAGAGAACGAAGGAATAAACAGGAGACAGGTCACCTTGATTAAGAAAGCATATGAGCTAGGGGAATTCGATGGTATGGATGTGGCTCTGCTCATTTGCAAGCATGGTTGGTACACTACATACAGATCCAGGGATCATAGAACATGGCCACCATCCATGACAGAGATAGTATGTGCCTTCTCCATTGAATTCGACCGGTGCTGATACTGATCAACACGACGTATCCTCTCCCGGAGAAGATTGTTGCCCGAAGATGAAGAGAAGCGTCTTTCTAAATATAGAGGAAAATAAAATTGATTCGGAGGGACTAGGAGGACGGAAGAATCATAAACAAGAGGCAGATTGCCTGTAAATGGATAGATATCCAATAATCTTATACTTTGGTATCCAGCGTGTCTATTCCGCAAAGAATTCTAGAGACTTCTTCGGAGCAAGGGGAATTTGGCCAATAGATCTCTCGGATTCGAAGAAATATTACCTCATATAGTAAATCTCAAATGTGGAGACTTTACATTTAATACGCCTGAGACGAAGTAAGATGGAAAATCGGACCGCAATAATAGACATTACTAATCAAGTCTCAGAGCCCGCTCTTCTCTGATTTGTTTTTATCACTGCCGCGTTCGCTCGCGGGGTCGAATGCTAATCGTCGTTTGCGTCCGTCTTGCGAGACTGATTCTTCCATTGCAGAAGGCATTAGGGATGATGAAGATTCTCGCACTGGGACATAACAAAAACTTAGTAGATTAATAGAAGCACCTGACGTGGCACGGGTTAGCTCGGTTGGTGACCGAGCAACCGGTCAGTGCCTTAGGGCTGTATAACATTGAAAATCCGCAGTGGTGTGCACTGTGGGGAAAACCATCAGGGATCGTGCCATCGCACAAGATGAAATCGACCGAGACGCACAGTACTACACGGAGAATAATTTCGCCACTTCGGTTTCCTAGATCCAACAATGTTTTTGGGGGTGTCAATGGACAACCCCAACCCCCAGGATTTCATTGCCCCCACCTATTTTGGGGGTGTCGATGCGGCGCATTACGGATGATATGCAAGACAGTGCAACGTGGTCAGTGTCAAGGCCATTACCAGTACGACAGGTTTCTTTTTGGAGGCATTGGTTAGCGCAATCTACGGAGGTGCCGGGGGTAAGTTTAGGCTCACCGCCTAGTTCTGCCCACACAAACGATTATGGGCAGAACTAAGCGGTGGGCTTAACTTCACCCTGCACCTCCGTACGTCCAATCGCGGAGAAAAGGGAGGGTGGGAACGAATCGCGCCGGCATCAAATGAAAACTTTGTCTTGATTGGATCAGACGTAATACATTCGCCTCGTACTCTCCCCCCCCCTAAATAAAACGTAGCGTGACTAGGGTATTGTCTACGCCAGAATGTCCGTGCCAGCCTGGATACGCTACGTTTTATTTAGGGGGGGGGGAGGAGTACAGAAAGAAAGGAGCATTGCGTGTTGCAACACATGCAGATGTGACAACTGACGCGCAGACCGGTACCCATTCTATCGCAGCAACGAGCAAGGAACTTGATTGGATTCAATTTCTGCTGGCTTGCCCCTTCTCATAGACAACTGCGTCAGCCCTTCTGACCAATCTAACCTCTTCTCATAAGAGCAGCCCAGTCCGTTCGCAGCATCTCTAACATCCAGCCTCGATATCGACAGCCACCCTTCTCTCCCTTTCCATATCATATTACCTACCTTCCTGGGCCTTCGGCAGTATCGTAATTATCGTCATCGCCACTTCGTCTTCAGCCCACCACCAACATGTCAGGCTCCGTAACAGTTGGAGCCGTCCCTATGGGGCCTGTTCTTGTCACTGGTGGCTGTGGATTCATCGGCTCTCACCTGGTTGATGAGATCCTGGCTTCCGATCCCACCTGTCAAGTCCATGTCGTCGACATCAACACCACTCGCAATCGTCTCCATGACCCGCGTGTCACATACCACACCGGCGATATCGCAAATCTATCAGACGTCGAAGCTGCAATGTTTGCGGCTCGGCCACGCACGATCTTCCATGTCGCCTGCCCTGACTCTATGGTCACGCTAGACGTGTCAGTCTTCCAAAAGGTCAACATCGATGGTGCTCGGAACTTGCTCAAGATAGCGGAGAAGGTTGGCACTGTCCAGGCCTTTGTCAACACTTCCACCTCGTCCGTCATTCACGACAATATCTCTGACCTCATCGATGCTGATGAGAACCTTCCAGTTCTTCAGTACCCTGCCCAAAAGCGAGTTTACACTCTCACGAAAGCAGAGGCCGAAGCCGAAATCCTCGCCGCCAACCGAAAACATGGCGACTCCTCCATGTTGGCCGTGTCGATGCGACCTGCTACGGCATTTGGTGAACGCGATACGATCTGTATGGGCAAAATTGTTTCAACCTGTCGACAAGGAAAGGGAAGGTTCCAAATTGGCTCTGGAAATAACCAGTACGACTTCATTTACATTGGAAATCTTGTTGATGCACATCTTTTGGCAGCGTATGCTCTGCTGCGTGCCTACGGCAAGCCAGCTCCCCCCAAGGAGACGAGAGTCGATGGAGAAGCATTCAATGTTACCAATGACGAACGCATATTGTTTTGGGAGTTTCACCGTTGCATTTCTGCATCTGTAGGCCTTCCCATCAAGCAAGAAGATATCAAAATCGTTCCCAAATGGTTAGCTTTGTTTATGGCTATGATCAGCGAGTACAGCACTTGGATTCGTAGTTGGGGAACTCAGCAACCTACTGTGACGCGAGAAGCTGTTCGTTTGACAACCATTGAACGTACGCTGAATGGTGAGAAGGCAAAGAGACTCCTTGGTTATAAGCCTAAGGTGGGCATTCACAAGGGCATTGAGAGAGGCGGCAAGTGGTTCATGGACGAAGCGGCGAAGACTGCCGACACGAAAAAAAACTGTCTGATTTGAGTTACGCGTCATAAAACGTGGGAGAATAGTGCAGATTGTGGAGCTGAAGAGTAGCGGTTGCATTTAATTAGTCTTCCACCACTCTTTGATGCATTTGGCCCTTCCGAGTCTATATTGTGCCCTCAACCCTTATTGTCTACCATCACCATCCTCCTTGAGTTCGCCTCTGCATATCCAATACCCGCCTAGGATAATTTGCCTGTCTGCAATGCATGGTGCTACTTGCTGGCTGTCGCACTAGTGCGTACATGTTGAGTATGCAATATGTGTGTCAGCCGGCTCTTCTACCGGCTTACCAACAATGCTTTCTTTGTTTTGACTTTGCTTCTAGGTCTATTTTTATTCGGCCTGCTAACCTAGCATGGTGGTGTGTCTTGTCCTAATAGCGTACATATATAAGAAGTGAGGCATATTACTACTTGCCTGATAATTAGATGGTATACATGTCGCGTGTGATTCAGCAAGCAGGGAATTGACGATGACTTTTCATCACCTACCCTTGTGAGTGCAGTGCATATATTGATTTTTCCGCCCTGGCAGGCGTAGTTAGCTGGCCCCCACAGCCCTGCAAAGCCGACATGCTGCTGAAAAGGATCGACAAAGGCGCAGTGGTGGTACCGAGGCGGCACACGAAGTAAATAGATAAGTCTGTTGGAGCTGGGGCACTCTAACCCCAAACCTCATTCTCTTCGCATCTGGATCTACACTTTCTCATCAATTTTCATGATGCTTAGAGATCTGTTGAGTCTTATACCATGGCCTGCCAGCCTACCGTGCCAGATATTACTATGGTCAATTAGTGTTTGGCTCCTCCACGAAGAGTTTGAGTATGTGGAGCGGTCACAGGTAGGCTTATTTCCCTGTCTTAATGAACGAACACTAACTCGTTGAAATAGGAGCAGAGAAACGTGGCCATGGTCGAATATCCCACATTACTAGGTCGGTGGCTAGGGGGCCTGCGATACCTGTGGGCTGGCCCAGAGATAACTCTCCGAGCCTATGTAAGATCTTAGTCCTTGCCATTCTCTCTGACTAACTAATTAAAGGTAGAAAACTAATATTCCGTTCGGGGTCAGAACGCCAGAAACGTACTACGTGCATCTGCTGTCGGAGGAACATATAAAGCAGCTAGAGAAGGCACCAGAAGAGTACCTGTCGCTGCATGCTCTATCAAAAGATGTATGTCTCCAGGGAAGTCACCACTTTCTCCGATACTTACTGGAAGATTCAGATGTTTCAGCCGAAATACACCATGAGCGGTCTAGAAGTCCAGGACAAGATGAATAGCAATGGTGTTCTGCACACCCGTCAGTACATATTGTCTTTTTGCATCTACTGTTTCCTTGGCATTTAGAACTAGCAGTGTCGAATCGAAATTCTCGGATAATTCACCGTCAAAGACCTCGTTCCCACTACTACACGTTAGAAAATCGACCCTCTAACCTGTGAATAAACAGGGGTTCTCCGGATTATACTCCCGTCTCACCTACCACATTTGCTAGGCCCCCTGTCTGAGATAATCACCCGGACGTTCCTCCAGCAGATTCACGTCCATAGAAAGCCACTTGCGCTCTCTCTTGACGCCAAACAGTACGTGGCGCTCCCCATGTTTGAGATGGCCAAGACTGTGATCACCGCCGCCAACTCGCGCGCCTTCTTCGGTCCAGACTTATCTTCCAACGCAGAATTCCTCTCAGCCGCACAAAGTTATCCCGAAGACCTGCTCTCCACAGCAGAAGTTTTACGTCTTACACCTTCATTCATGGGACGTTGGCTTGCTCCCATTCTCATGCGGAACCATTGTGCTTCTAAAACTTTGGTTCGGTTTTTGACACCCCTTGTCGAGGAACGTCTTTCGCTCAGACAAAAGCGTCTAGTAAGGGGTGCACAGGGTCAAATCCTTTCGCACAATGACTACTGCCGTCGAGGGAAAGACGCGTGCGACATCATCCAATTTTTCGTCGATGCAAATCACGATAAGTCCTCCTCGCCTCCCTGGTCAGCCACAAAAATTGTGCAGGTGATCTTAGGTATTTGGTTTGCCGCTGTTCATCAGCCCGCGATGAGTATCGTCTATGCTCTCCAAGACCTCCTTGACCATCCCGAATACCTGGAACCCTTACGTCATGAGCTCATTGCTCACCCTATGGAGGACCTCGATCGGAATCCCCTTCTTGATTCCTTCTTGAAGGAGTCCTCCCGCCTACACCCATCAGATGCGATTTCCGTGCGGCGGAAAGTACTTGAGCCGTTCACATTTCCCGATGGCACACACCTTCGGGCTGGAGACGTAGCTTGTGTGCCATCTCAAGCAATTATGCAAGACCCAGCATATTATGGTATGGATAGTCTCGCTTTCGATGCATTTCGATTCGTGAATACGGAGGGAGGTAGCGTAGCGAGGTTCACGGACGCTTCGCCCACGTATCCCCTTTGGGGTCTCGGCAAACATTCTTGGTACGTATTTCAATTTTCAAGACTGTCCGTAGGATGTTCCAACTACATTGGTGTCAAGTTCGAATGTCGCTGACAACTCGTATTTGGAACCCTAGCCCAGGCAGATTCTACGCGTCACTCGTGCTGAAAATCTTTCTCGCGCATATTATTATGAACTACGACTTCAAACAGCCGACGCAACCGAGTTCTGTGCCGTTCTTTGGTCAACAAAATAGTTTCTATTTTCGATCAGCGATAGTCCCAAGGGCGGGAACAAAACTTCAGCTTCGCGAGCGCGAGCGGAGGATCTAGATGTGGGAAAGCCCATGTCGCTTGCAACGATCGAAATTATATGTGTCTTTTGTAGACTTGTTTCACATCATCTCTTCTTTGAGTATCTTTATCTGCTTGATTCAGAGTAGCGATCTAGCGGTGGGTTTGCATGAGATGTTGGTCTTGACTATGTTGCAATTAAGGCGTTGGATCAACAACAGGACTCAGGGAGCTGGGGTCAAGGTTATAGTCTAGTCGGCGGCTTTAGAAAATCGCGAACATGAAAACGATCGTGACAGCGTCCCCTCCCTAGTAACCCTACTACGACGGCGAACTAGGCCCGTATCAGGGCTAAATCGACGTCGTATATATATATAAAGGGTCTCTAATCGCTCGTGATATTATACTAACCCTATACTCCCACGACTTAGAACCCTCTAAGGGTTCTAAGGGCTTTTATTAGGAGGGTACTAAGAATTTTTTTTAAGCCCTTGGTGTTATAGCTCTATAAAGGCACTAGGGCCCTGACGTCACGTAGGGACGTATTTGTAAGAAGGTGCTATATTCTCGAAGAAACTAAGCTAAGGAGAGAAGAAGAGAGGTGGCCCTGAAGGGGCCTTATATATAGGAGGTGAGTCTAGTACGGACTAGGACACGTGATAAGGGGGGACGCGTTAGGTCTAGTAGCCGGGCGGCGGCCGCGAAGCGAGGCGGCTTTAAAAAATCGCGAACATCAACACTATCGCGACAGCGAGCCCCCCCTGGTAACACCGTAACGACGGCGATGCGCGCCTAGATCAGGGCCGAATCGATATTATATATATGTCTAGAGGGTCCCTGATCGCTTATAATATCACGCCGACCTTTAAAAGGCTTAAGAAGGAGTTATATATAATACTATCTAAAAAAGATAACTCTTAATATATATAATATATCTAACTAAGCCTAAAAATATAAATCTTAATATATATAACTTATTATAACTATAAAATATAAACGTCTTTTATAATTTAAAAAAAGGCTTAAAACCTTCTTATTTATTATTTATTTATTTATCTTCTTTATATTAATATATTATTAGCTATTATATCTTATCTTAGGCTATTATTAGTTAAGAGGCGCCGTCGAGCGGTTAATAGTATTACTCGCTAATAAAGACGAGCTATAAGCTAGATATAAATAAATAGTCCTTTTATCTATATTCTTTTATTAATAATTTAAGAATAGCCTGTCCTTAAGAGTATTACTTATTTAATAACGAGTCGTTTAAGAAACGATATTAAAAGAGATATAGAACAAGCTATAATTAATCGGCCGTCTATAAGCGCTATAGCGCCTTAAAGGTAGCCGTTTAACGACGACGATTAAAGAGATAGACGAGAAATAGACTATAATAACTTTTAAGATATTAACGATTTCTAGGATAATAGCTTATAAAAAGCTAGTTATAAAATAGTAGTCTAGAGGTAAGAAGGTATTTATTAGTATTATACTAGCCTTTAAGATAGTCTTTAGATATTCTTTATATAAGAATAAGACGAGAATAAGCCGTATACTCTTAGGCTATAAGTCGGCGGCGAATTAGATAGGGCTATAGGCCTAGACGAGGACGAACCGGGGGCTATTATAGACCCGGATAGGGACGAATTAGTAGGGCTTAGTGATAAAGGCGACGACGACGTAGACGGCGATATATACCCGAGCGACGACGACCTAGTAAGGCCTAGCGATTAGGATAGCGACGAATTAGTAAGGCCTAGCGACTAAGACGACGATAAATCGGCTATTATAAAAGACGACCTAGGCTCTAAGGCGAAGTCTAATAGCGAAGACGATATTATCTTATTAAAAGTATAGCTCTAAAACGAGAATAAGTCTAGACTTAACTACGCTTATCTATTTAGCCGCTATTTATTATACTTTTAAGGCTATTAACTAATAGAATATAAAGCGGCGTATATCTAATATTATAGAAAGCCTTAGTTAGTTATATACTATTTAATACTCGACGGCTTTATTAGTTAAATATTTAATATTAAAGTTCTTTTTATTATAACTAAGAAAGAGTTTTTAATAGCGGCTAAACAAGTAGCTTCTAACCTATTAAACTAGCTACTTACCTTTAAAAAAGAGACTATAAGTCTAATATTAGACGCGAGTAGATTAAGAATAAATTATAACTAAGATAAGCCTAATAAGATAAAGAATTAAGACTAAGTATAAGCTAAAATATATCTTAGCTATTCTTAAATTAATAACTTATCGGCTATAGTCTATTATAATATTAATAGCTTCTTAAGGTTCGCTTATAGCCTAGCTTTTACTCGCTAAGGCCTTATTATTAACTTTTTTTTTATATTTTAAAACTAATATCTAGACTAACTTATATATTTATCTAACGGCCTATTACGACTTTAATAAAGGCGAGCGGCCTATAAAAGTATCGCTTTACTAGGTGCCTTACTATTATCTTAGGCGTATACTCGGCTATAAAGATATTATCGTCTATATCTTCTTTTTTTAGATATACGACCTTTATAAAGCTATAAACTTTCTTAAGAAAGACGACGACTAAGAGTATAGTCTATTCTAGAAATAGACTAACTAGATTCTTTTCCTAGTACTATTTAGACACGTTCTAGTGTCGAGTCGATAATACTTTCTTATCTCTTAAGAGTACGCTTAATATAAAGCCTAGGCCTATTATATCAAATATCGAGCCCGGGTAGCTAGAGAGAAAGCTACGGCCTAAGCCTTATCGCTATACTATATCTTTAAGATAAACGTATTTATAATAATATAATAAGATATTAAATAATAGCTAATAGACCCTTAATAGTATATCTATAGCTAGGTATAGCTCTTCTTCTTAAATAAGAATAATAAGCTCTAGTTCTAATATCTAACGCTTATTAAGACCTAAGACGTATTTAATATTACGCTGTCTAATACCCTTGACTTTATATATCTTAACCTAGACTATGTCTAGATCGACCTTAATAAAGAGATAGCCGGTTACGAATACGCGCTATCTTATAACCGGCTTAAGGCTAATTTAATACCGACTATCTACCTAATAAAGTTCTATTATTAGTCGAGCTTCGTCTAATAGGCTACCTAAATAGACTAGGCTAGCTCGATAAAGACTATAATATATCTTATAGCTATATTCTAGAACGCCTTAGATATAACGATAGAGATATTATATAGCTACTTTAAATAGTAATAGAGTTAGGTGTTTTCTTAGGTCTATAATAGCTATAAAGAACTATATAATATAGTTAAAACCAAGCCGTTTAATAGCCTTTTTCTAGGCTAGCTAGCCTAAGACTCGATAGTAGTTAAGATATTATAATAGTAAGATAAAAGGTTATTCGCGTCTATCTTATAAGTTAAGAACAAGTATTAAAATAATAAATCACGGCTCTTTTAAACGTTAATAGACGTTTACTAGCTCTTATATAAGGTCTAAGAAGAGTATTATATCTCTTTAGCCTTCCTCGACCGGCTAAAAGAAACGCTCCAAGTTATAGGCAATTAGGAGGCGCCTTAGGCCCTAACTATAGCCGATTATAAATACGTCTAAAAGCTATTTATAACTAATTATATAATATATCTTAGCCTTAATACTAATAAGTTCCTAATAGCCTTTAAGTAGATCTTTTATTCTAGAGAGCTAGGCTAGGTAAGCTATAAATATTATAAGATAATAACTATATTCTTATAAGCCTTATCGTTTATCTTCGACTTAAGGCCGGCTAAGGCCTAGCCTAAGATCTAGTAAGACTAGTTCTAGCGCCGGTATAATAGATTACTCGTATTCGGTATAAGGTTAACTAAGACGAGCCTTAGTATCGGGTATAAGTAGCTACTACTATAGTGTAACGGATCTGGGTCTACTTAACTAAAGACGGCGCCTCAGGTAAGCAGGAGGTCTGTCGGATTGGTAGTATAGAAGTGTTCGAGTAAGGCAATACTGATCGGGTTTGCTAACTAGAAAGCTTAGCACGTTACAAGCAAAGATAAGTCAAAGTATGATATAAGATTGCTAAAGTAAGTTGAGCACACCAGGCTCCTATCTAGTAAGGAAATCNCTCTNCTTATATAGATCCCTTATTCNTANAGGCCGTAGGCNGCNNGNNNGGCCGAAGNTCGNTCGGTCCTTCTGCNAAGCCTCGGNCNTAGACTCTATCACCTGACTAGTCACATGACTCGTCACGTGATCCTCGTGACTTAGGACCCTGGTTCTCTATACTGTTCCCGTTAGTTATAGCCGAGCCTTAGGCCTAGGCCTACACGTAATCCCGATTCGTGATATTATAGTAGCCTAAGAGTTAATTACTACTATATCTATAGTGTTTAAAGATAATTAATCCTTTTATCTAATTAATATTTAGGTTATATTATTAAATCTAAGGAATCCCTAGGATTATAGAGTATCGACTCGTAGGTATTAGGTTAAAAGATAGTTTCTTAGTATACCTGTTAGGTATCTATAAAATATCTATAATAGTTTATCTTTAGACCTACCTATTCGTTCTAGCGTTCTTACCTCTTAATAGTCTTAGATAGTAGAGGCTAACCTTAGTCTTAGTCTATAACCTATGTTTATAGACTAGGTCTAGGTTAATAAAGTTATTCTTAGCCCTAGAATCGATTAGAGCCTTAACTCGTCTCTTCTCGTATTAGAGCTAGACACTTAGTTAGAACTCGTCGTTATTAGCCGTAGTAGCTAATTCTCTTCCTAAGCTAAGCTTACTAAGAGATCTAGTAGAGGAGGTCGCTTATTCTCGGCTTAGGCGGACTTTCTCTTCTTTACCTATTTCGTACCTAGTTTCTTCGACGATATAATTTTAAATATAGTTTTCCTATTATCTTAAGATTCTATAAGACTTTATCGTCTATCCTAGGAATTAGTAGGGTATGTTTAGTTAGAGTTCTTTTTCCTAGAAGCGATAATTAAATCTCGGGCTTTCTTTTATAAACTCTAGATAGTTTTCTTATCGCTATATTCTATATATTAGCCTTTAGTACTAAATTTCCTAAACCTAGTCGGGGCGTAGGGCTAGGGCTAGTCTAGGTAGATACTCGAGTACTAGGAGTACGACGAAAATAGTATAACTATCGTTAGGGCTTCTCTAGTAAATAAACGATTAAAAGGATATTCGCCTCGAGTCTTAATAGTTAATCTAGAATAACTCTCTTATTATAGGTTCCTGTCTTAATCTATAGAGCTCGACGTAGTACCTCTTTATATATAAGATATCTAGGTTCTCTTCTAGGTTCTTATTAAAGAATATCTACTTCCGATAGTAGCCCTTAAGTCTATAATAGATCTAGTGTTCTCTGATAGCCGGTAAGGGGTCTTACGACTCGTCGTTAGTTTATTCTAGTTTATTTATAACCTTAGGTAGGTCCGATTTAGAATCCGATAACTCGTTATCGCTTCCTAATCTATTATATTAAAGGTTTACTTCTTCGATAAAGGTATCTATAAAGGGTAGTACCTCGCTATTAGCGTCTTCTACCTAGGTAAGGATTACCTAGATTCGTTCTAAGGATCGTTCTTAAGGAAGGTCCGTAACTAATCGTTCTATAAGTCCTATCTCGCGTCCTCGGCTATAGCCTCTACTATAGCCTCGTCTTCTACCTCTAAAGGTTCCTCGCCCTCTTCCGGTAGGCTTATCGGGGTAGGCGTTAGCGCGATAGCTCGGTTTCTTATAGGTAAAACATATATTCTCGTCTATTAGTCGTTTACGTTCGTCTACGGACATCTATAGTTATTCTATAGCGTTTAGTTCTCGTGAGTTTTAGGCTAAACTTCTAGGGGCTGTTCGTCCTTATCCGAGTCGACTAGTGTTCTTCTCTCTCTCTCTCTTTCTTATAGGCGGTTATCGATTCTAATAGCTGTTTTGATTATATTAGATAAGTTAGTCGGTATTAGTCCTTAGGAGATTTCGTCCTTGACTCTGTCCTTTAGTCCTTTATAAAAGCGAGTAGTAACCGTAGTCCTTACCTAAGTAGTTTTGTTAGTAATTCCTTAGAAGGTAGTCGTATACTAGATTACTAATCCCTTTTACCTAAGTCAGATAATTTCTCGCTAGGCTTTATAGACCTCGTTAAGGTTTTCGAAGACGCGAGTAATTTCGGTCTCGAATCTCTTTAGTCCTTAAAAGATTATAATAGTAGTTAGTATTATTTATTTAGCGTTCTAGCGGTTCTTATAGAAGTTAATCAAGAACAGCTTAATCTATTTCGCGACAGCGCCCTTTAAGTAGGTAATAAGCTATAAGGACCTCTTAATATTATCCTTAAACTTGTCTCGTTTAAAGTCGAGGTAGATCTACGCCTAGAGTAGGAACATAATAAGTTTATCGCGGGCTCTAATAAATTTCTCTAGTATAGAGATTTTTAAGGCTTCGTTAGATTCGAGCGTAAATTCCTAGTTAACGCTAGGTATAGTCTTAGTAGAAGCGCGTGCCTTCCCCTTTAGTTCTCGTGCTAGGGCTCGAGAGACCTCTAACGAAATCGTAGAGGCCGCCTCGCTAACGAGTCGGGCGTTTCTTACTATAGGCGCCTCCTGCTCGGGTTCGTCGTCTGATAACTCGTCCTTTAGGGTTGTGTCTAGTATAATTATATCGGGTCTAGGGGTTCCTAGGTTTAGCTAGGCGGTTCCCTGGCCGAAGCTAGAGGGTAGGCCCCTGCCTTAGACAGCTCGAGAGTTGTTTAAGAGGTTAGACATAGTGTTAGTTACTTTATATACTTTAAGGTAAAGAGGTACTCAAAGTATAACGTTCTGTTATCACGTGAGATCTTAATGTCACGTAGAGGGGTTTACTTAGCCTTGGAAGCGTTAAGCAGGTTCTAGTAGAGCGTTATCCTAATCAAGTGATGATATTAGAATATAAGTTAAGCACGAAGCTCTAACATAGGAAAACTATATAGCTATATAGGTCGTAGTAGTCGTGGTTTAGTAATTTATTAGTTCAGGCCCCGAGCGCTGAACCGTTGAACTAATCACGTGAGTTATCACATGATACTAGGTCGTGAAAAAGTGCTATATTACGAAGAAAGTAAGCTAAGGAGAGAAGAAGAGAGGTAGCCCCGAAGGGGCCTTATATACAAGAGGTGAGTCTAGCACGGACTATAACACGTGACAAGGAGGACGCGTCAGGTAAAGGGGACGCGTCAAACCAGGTCTATGACAGAGGGAAGAGAGAGTAGGGAAGAGGAGGAAGACGAAGAAGGGGGTGACTAATCAGTCTTTTATATTATTTCCTTTGTTATCTTTAGGGCCAGACCCTTACTGTTACCTAGAATACTTGGATTACTACCTTTTATAAATACTATTAACTCGCTAGGGCTTAAACCCTAGCCGTTATACTATAGTCTTCGACTTACAAAGGACGTAAAAGGGATAAGTCAATCAATCAATCTACCAGTGAGGTCCTAGCTACCACCTAATATACACTGCTGCACAACCTATCGTCTGGCCGACTCTCTCACTCTGTACGGGACGCACCTGACATAGGCTAGTAATAGTAGATGTTACGGTTTAGGTCGCAGACCCGTTTCAGGGTACGCTTTGGCCTGGTGCCACGCCTATAATTATAGGCTCTAGAAGCCCTTCCTATACAATAGTCATCTTCTCCTTAATGGAATACACTCGTTTTTGACCCGAAGAGCTTGGAATTTCAACAGTAGAAATCAAACCTTTCCTAGCAAAACTCATCCCGTGCTCTTTGAAGCTCCTCTCGGCTAAGCTCTACCGTTTCCTCGACATGGATTTGCCCCCGAGGCACCCACGTCTTTTCTCCCTGCTGCTCCTTACCGTCGGCGTTGTACATCGCAATCGCCTCAACCTTGTGGCCGTCCGGGTTGCCGCTGAGCTGCTGCCCGACCACCTGCTGATTGTAACGCAGTTCTGAAGGAAAATCGGGGCGGCCGCTGTCGATGGAAGATAACGGATCGGGCTTGCTGCCGAGACGGGTGGCAGAGCCGCTTGCGCCGGCGGCGCTGGAACTGTCGAGGCCGCTGCGCGAGGCCAGCGAGATGATGCTGCGCACACTGCGCACGAGCTTTTCGGGCATTAAAGAGGTGAAGAAGAGCCACAGCGAAGGTAGGTTGACAGCAACAACGGAAATGCCGGCTTCGAGCATCGCGAAGTAGAAGGACTTTGTGTCCGCGCCTGCACAAAGAGAATCAATATTGAGATTCGACTAGACGATCTGAAAGCTCGGTCACAATGCAGTATAGCACTTACGCTCTAGATCAGTGAAAAGGGCCGGATCGCCCCCGGTTTCAACCTGAATGTATTGTACCATGCGAGCAATGGCAGCACCCAAACCACTGCACAATTCGTCAATTCAACGCTTGGCATAAGTATTCGCACTGCATGTACTCACATGAAGGCCAGCAGGAAAAGACCAATGATCGAAAGCTTCCTCGAGGGGGTCATGTGAAGACGTAGGATCTGCAACCCTTTAGTTATAGGACTTGGACGGGATTCAAGCTTCCAAGGGAGAACATACAACGGGAATCGGCAGAACGAGGATCCATACGTCCAAGAGGAAGTCGGATATTGCGAGACCGTACAGGTAGGGAAACGAGATGGAACAGCATTCCTCGTAGGTGCCGTCCCACAGCGCCGAGAAGTGGGTGCCACATTCAAAGCCAGCCAGGAATTCGAACGTGACCAGCCAACATGCAACGATCACGATAGTCGCGATGGTTGCTATGTTAAACCAGTGCCCATTATGACCGGTGCAGAAGACTCGTCGGTAGAAGAACAGTGCGCTCATCTTTGTGAAGGCCAAGGTGAAACTCAGGAGCACACCGATGGCAAAATACAGCTACCTCTCATCAATGGACATTCAGCAGCGAATACAACAAAAGTTACCTGTTGTGACTTATGTGCCATTGCCATCGTTTGGGCTAGTGTAAAGTCATGACTTGAATAACCCAGCATTTTATCGGCGACACCTAGGTAACACATCAATTGACTGGTCTGAACCGAGAGTTGAAGCACAAAAATAAAACCGGGTCATACTTATAAAACAGCATGTCGCCGCTCCCACGTATGAGACCTAGATATGCAAAATGTGGTCAGAAAATGACAGCACCTTGCGGGCAATAGCTCGCGACAAGCAAACTCACAAGAGTAGGAATCATAAGCCAGTCATCGGCCATCAACGGAAGCTTTTGGAGTCTTCGGGCATAGAACCGCAGCCCGACAAAGATGGTGCACAAGCCTGTGAAGGTGCCGCAGACGGCCAAAAAGCCTTCGTTCGAGCTGGAAGACATCGTGAATTGAAAGGTGCCGGTAGAAACGCTAGCTCAGCAGAGTAGTACCTCAGTAGATCATAAGAAGTAGAGAAGTCAGTAAAATGTGGCTGCGAATCTCTTTGCTGGATTCTTCTCGGTCCGGAAAGATGTGGGAGTCGCAGAGGGAGTCGACCGAAAATGGCGAGCAAGTTGGTGGCACGGCTGAAATGGCGGGTGAGCAATGTGTTGTATGGACCGCTTGAAGCAGATATGAAGCGGAAGGAAATGTGGTAAGATTATGTAATTGGTGGGAATCTCGGGAACTACTCCCCGCATCACTTTATTGGCGCGATCCTTGATAATACCACTTAAAATCTCGTTACAGATTCCTAACAAAGCCCTTTTAGAAGTGTTTCGTTGCTATATTAGGGGCTTTCGGCAGCCCCCTTGTAACGTATTTAGTAGCGCGGCCCATAGTCTATAAAGGGTTAGTTTAAGAAATTTAAATATATTCTTGAAGTTAATATTGGCTTCCCTAATTTATAAGTTTTAGGATATACTACTATTACTAGGCTTAAAACGGATTTATATAAGTATTAATCAGGGGTTACCGAACGTCCCTATTAGCTAAGTAGTAGTGTGAACGTTGTAGTGTTATAGTGGCACGCTAATAAGTGATCCAGGGGTGGGATAGTACAGTAGTGTATGTATGAGCCCAGAGGTGATAACTTTATCGAAGCCTTGCATGAGATACCTTATTGGTAGGATGCGATTTGCTACATTTTTTCTTATAAACCAATAGTTGGTTCCTTGTGTAACCACATAGGGTACCATGAATTTCGTAAAGATATAACTACTTAGCAGTTCTAATACGAAGTATCCATGGCCTACTATCCCTTCCCCCGTCCGGAGGGTTTTCACGATCTAGGTGGAGCGTGCACACTAAGCAAGCCACCAAAACCGCGCATCGAGTGCTCGTCCAAAAGACCCTGAAATCACTTCAACGTGATACAAGATCCACAGCTCTTATAAAGTTGGAACAAGGGCCAGGATATAGAGTGTAATCAAGAGATTCCTGTTTATTGTATTGCCCATTACACTAGTTATCGTGAAAGTAGCTTGAATTCTCGAGTTTTAGTGGGGCGGCCTTTGCGCATACCCCTACGTGGAAAATCTCCGGACGGGGGAAGTAATAGTAACACAATCTATATTGCAAGGACAATTTCCTCTTCATTTGCGGCACAGCAAAGAACTACGCAAGCAACCAACTGTTGGTTTGTGAGAAGACAATGCAGTAATAGTTCAATTCGGCAGGTATACAGCTAAGCCATCTTATTTAGCCGGAATTAAGGGGGTTGGATACGATCCTGCATGCCGTAGTGACCACGGCAATAATCGATGTAAACTTATCACAATCGGTCAATATTCTCTTTCAAAGGCCAAATGCCGAGTCGCGATGAGATTCGCCGATCAGATCTGCACCCGCCTGCACGATGCCTGGCTGCAGAAGAGATCTGCCTAGCTACAAAGAGCTTTGAATAGGTTCCCAAATATATATATATTCCCACATAGTATATAATTTCCATCAGCGTCTCAAAATATGCTCTTGGTATCCTCTTCCAAGCTTCACAGAGGTTCTCACATAAGCCACACTTCCTTCCCTCTGCCTTCTTCAGCATGTATTCAGGACACATCTCCCTAGCGAGCTTTGCTGTTTACGCCTTCCTAGCTGTTGCCACTTCTGCTAGCCCTATACCATCGCTGACCGAGCATCCTGCGTCTGTGTCCGAGGCAAATTGGGCGAAATACACAGGTATGAAATGCTCTCTGTCTTTAATACTAGCCTTTTCTTTCTTCTTCATCTTGTTCAGTCTCCAGTCTCTGTTTACCAAACTCTAATTCACGAGGAGGTACTGATCTAACCCTTTCTACTAGCCTGCATTGCCAACGTCGGGACCGCGCCCTATCCAGATTCGGTTGAGGATTGTGCTCTGGTGCTGTCTGACGCCTCCGCTGCGAACGCTGAATTGTATGAGTTCAAGGCGTGAAATATAGGGTATAGTCAGTAGATTGGGATGAGCAAGTCCAGGACATTACTTTTGTAAGAGCGAGAATTTATATAGGGAATTTAGTGGGAGAAATGAAAAGTTGTGGGCTTCTTGCTTGATTCCTAATACATACTTCTGAGCTGTGTTGAATCTACGATTTGGGTGAGATAATCGCTTCAAGCGTTTCCGCATTGTATGATCAAAGGATGTGCGAAGGTATCGAGATCGAAGCTCTTCTCCATAACCTAAGTTGTCTCCCTTTAGGGGGGAGTTGTTGGACTTTTCAGTGGTGCACACATCACATTCAGGGAGACATAATGGTATGATCTGGTCTATTCTCTGTTCTACGTGGATTTGGGTGAGTTATATAGCTGTAAATGCCAAGTGAAGCATCCGCAAGCTAAAGCTTAGTGGAAACAGCCCCTGAGTCAGGACCCCCTATACAGACGTATACCCAAAGTCTAACATCAGTTATGTGCACAATGTAGTATTGCAAAACAATGCAGTTTCTAAAACTGGTAAATTGATTCTATAGAGTGCACTAGGTTTGTACTCCCTTTCCTTCTGCCTGCTTCCACGGAGTCGATCCGTCGGGACAGAATTTATACCTCTCGGTCTCGTCAAACTCCTGCTCGAACCAGTGAACAGGACGATAACAGGCACTGCGTGCTCGCGCCCATGAAACCAATGCGCTCCAATTCCGACACATCTTGAACGTACCCACGCTAGCCCGGGGATGTTCCTCAAAGACGTTCTTATGCAGTCGCCCGGTGTACATGGGCGTATCGTCTGCATGGCATACGACTGAGTCTCGTAGAACATTAAGGCAGTGGACTGCATGGCCGTACGGCCAAGTTTGATTGTCCTGTGGCAGACCGTCGTGGTTTTCGTTGATCACTGAACGGATAACACGCTGGAATGGAAGAAAGGAGAACATCAGCAAGGCTTGCTCACCAGAGGGAGAGAGCGTCGGCTCGTCCTAGCTTACCACGCAGTGTAGTTCGTGTGCGCCAATCGGGATGTAAGCGCCTTTGTGTTCATCCCACGGCCACCGCTGGGAAGGTGGCAAGCCCATAGAGGCGCTATAATCATCGTCGAGGGCGAGGAAGAGACTCCAAGGCTCAAGATCGGGATCATCCCAGGCCTGGTCCTGGATCGTTCGGTTGGTGCTGTCGAAGTCGGAATGAGCAACGATCTCGACAGGAACGTCATATTTCAGGTGCGCTGTGAGTTCCGTCAGTTGAGACTCTGTTGGGAGGATCCAGCGGCAAGAGTAGCGGGGGATTCAGAACTCAAAAATGAACATACCAAATTTTGAAGGCAACCTGTCCGCCAGCTCCCATGGTGCGAAGTACTGTTGGTAAACGAAAAAAAATGTTTGCAGTAAAAGAGGCCAGAAGTATTATGCAAAGCGTCTTTAAGATAACTCTCTGCTGTATTGTGGAACTTGGTTGACGTTTAGGCTGGCAAGCCTCTTTCACCCCTTCAATGCTAGGTCCATCGTAACTTTCGCGTTGTGGGAGAGAATTGTAGAATATTTTCTTCATGTTCCTTAGATGTTGGGTGATGCAACAAAGGGACGGACACGTGCGATGGCCACAAAGATATGGAGGACAGACCAATTAGGAGATACCGGCAGATTCCGAGCGGTCTTGTGGCTTTCGAGATGCAAAGCTACTTTGGAGATTAAAACACATTGACTTGAAGACAAAACGGAAGTGCCGGTGGCCTATCGCTGAGGACTCAGCAGTGAGTCGAGGGGGGAGACAGGTGGATGCTATGCAATCCCCCGTCCATATACATTAACGGCCTCGTATTTTCTGATACATACGATATACTGATAGATACGCATCAGGGACGTTCCGCCGCCTTCCTGCAACGTATTCAGCAGTTTGATCCACTTTTCTTATCTAGTTAGCTTTATCAATTCGAAGTTATATTCGATTTGGACGTTCCGCAACTTATGTTCTCCTTATCGGGGGACCTGAAACTATCCACGTCTCTAAAACTTTGCTTCGCCCCCCTAGAAAACTCGCTTTATTCCCTAAATTAGGAGGATCTACGAATATTAGGTCAAGGGTTAGATGTAAAAAACTACGGATATCTACGGGGGTACGGCCAATAGGTAAAGTAATAGCACCAAGCAGGGGACCCCTTGGTGTCAACAAGACTTAACCCAATCTGGCAATATAAATCCTTCCCTCTCAAACGTTCACTTCTTAATTAAGGTAAGCTCTGTTTACGTCTTGGGGGGGGAAGAGGGGGGGCTTGCTAGTGCTATTACTTTACTTATGGGCTGTACCTCCGTAATACTATTAGATATCCGTAATTTCTTACTTTATATTCGCTAATTTATAAGTTTTGGAATATACTGCCGTCGCTAGGCTTAAGGCGGATTTAAATGTGTATTAAGCAGGGGTTGCGGAACGTCCCGAGCTAGTCTGTACTGTGCCTCGTCTGATGCACTGTCCTCTTGTTGAACCGGGCACTCCGGGGCTATAATAGACGACAGCGGATTTGGGCCGCTCCCCGGTCTGTACTCAAAAAATAACATAGAGATTTATTTTACCACTGCGAGTTCCTATTCCAAATTGACTTGTCATTGCTAGTATCAGAATGTGCAACCAGGAACAGCAAGTCACGAAGCAACCAATCAAGGCTGGAGCGGAGCGTCCCGGACGTTGTCTCCTTCCCTAATGGGCAGTTCAGGTTATACAAAACGGCAAGGCCGCAAAGAAACCCCCTAAGAAAACCGACAAGTTTTTAGGTGAAGATCCCCGCCAAAACACAGTCTCGGTCTTTTGCAAAACTGTACATGGATCAGATATGACCTACACGAGAGGAGGGCCTCCTAAGGAGGCGCGAGATTGAATCGATATATGCAGTTGGCGTGCATGACAGCGTTAAGCAGGCATTGGGTAAAGGTTGATCGTTGGAAAGTGTAGTGATTGGGCATCTGATTGCCGCACAGTTTGGCGCTTTGGCGCAGGGTCTCCGCGAAATGGTCGCAATTTCGCCGAGGCGAATAGATTGCGCAATAGCTGCGGGCAAACAGCGGCGTAGAGCTATCAGGTGTCAGATGTTAACTATCCCTGCCCTATTCGCGAGAGGCAAAGCTCCGAGATCCAGTTGCAAGTTATTTTCGGTCTGTCTCCGTAGCGGACCATCTAACATACACCTCTTGGGACTGATATCTACTTTGGTGGCATCATGGCTGACACTGACCTTAGAGAAGGGACTGTGCCACTCAAAATCCAGCACATCGACACTCCATGCCACACTTACTACAAGATCATTGGCGATTTATCGAACAACTCACCTCGACTAGTTGTACTTCACGGTGGTCCAGGAACTGGCCATGAGTATCTTCTTCCTTTCGCCCACCTGTGGAAACAGTTCAGTATCCCCGTGGTGTTCTATGACCAGATCGGCTGTGCCGCTTCCACCCATCTACCCAAAACTACTGGAGATGAGTCCTTCTGGCAGGAAAGCCTTTTCCTGGCTGAGTTGGACAACCTGCTCGATTCCCTTCAGCTTCGGGACGGGCCGGGCTACCACATTCTAGGCCATAGCTGGGGTGGCAGAATCGCCGCCGCTTTCGCAGCCACCCAGCCCCAGGGGTTGCAACGACTGTCCTCGCTAGCGGTATAGCCAGCTCTCGAAGCTGGGTGGAGGGTATCCAAATCATCCGCAGGCAGTTGCCGTCTGATGCTCAATTAGCGATTAATGAAGAGGAGCAGAAGGGCAATTTTGAGAGTGCCCGCTTGAGAGATGCGATGAACGTGTTTTTCCGCAATTACTTCTGTCGCGCGGAGCCCTTTCCACCTAAGGAGCTTCTACCGGCCTTCAAGAACATGAGCGAGGACAAGACTGTTCGGGAGACAATGTCAGTTTATTGAACTTTATTCCGTCACCATTGTTGAGTCTGTTCCATCCTTCGTCCTACGCTATATTTCAAATATCTCCCCTTTCACAATTCAACTCTCGAACTACCTCATTGCAGTCTCCGACATTACTCAAGCTTTCACTGACTCTTCTTCAGAGCGGGGCTATCCCCTTTGAACTGCACGGGCTCCTTCCGGGACTGGACGTGCATTCCGCGCCTGCATCAAATTGCCGTGCCGACGCTTGTGTATAACGGCGAGTTTGACACTTCGCACGATATAACTACAGTGCCTTTTTTTGAGCACATACCCCGTGTACGATGGATCACTTTTCCAGATGCCGGACATATGTGTCATCTGGAGCGACCGGAGCTTACAGAGAAAGTCTTGAGAATCGTTGGAGAATTCCTGACGCAGGTGAAATAAAAGCTACGGTTAGCAAATTCAGCTATGGTCTAATAGCTCCTATAGAGCCGAACTATATCCCTTACAAATATAGTTACTTATTCACTTGAACTTATTCTTATTTAATATTAAGAATTAAATGTTACATAGAATAATAGCTCTCCGAGCTACGATAATCGTCGCTAAGCCATAGTTTATTTCTTTATTTATCCCTAGGAGTAGCTTCCGCAATGGGGCCTCCAAATAACCACTCACCAACCTCCTCAAAAGTTTCTTCACGCCTTTTGACGCGGAACTCCTTATCAGCCGGGTTTCCCCCCGGAGTCCAATGGGTGTATCCATGCACCACTCCTCTCACCATCTTCCACTTCACCGTCCCCTTCTCAAACTCATACATCGCATCATCCCTCTCCTTCCCCTCCAACTCCATAAAATCCATAATCATCTCCTTCGATTCCCGACACAACAAATCATACTCCGCACCCACAAAAAATAACCATTTTGGTAAACTTTCCCGCTTCGCATAGCCAACGCTTAATTTCGGATCAGTTAAATCCTGCCCAGGCTCAATATAACCCCATTGAAAAGCCGGAGCAGCATCTTTTAACGTATCGACTTCCTTTTCGTCGCGATAGGGACGAGATTTCAATTTGTCGGCAATGCTGGTTACGAACTCGATCATGGAATACTAGCATACTGCCCCGTGGATCTTTCCTCTGAATTCTGGAGCTTGTGAAGCGCTTAATGCCAGCATTCCCCCTGCACTAAATCCCCCCATCGCCACACGTGATTTATCAACCGGGAGAGATTCATCTTCTAGTATCGCTTGTGTTAAAGCTAAGATATCATCTAGCGTAACTAGGAAACGGACAGAGGGCGATTTCGAATAGTTTGAGGAGACGACGAGGATGTTGTATGTGTTGCAGAAGTGAGCGTAGAATGGATCGTCCATGGAGGGATCGCCTATGAGAAAGCCTCCGGCGTGCATGTCGATGTAGAGGGGTAGTAACTCGTTTGTTTTGTGGGATTTGGGGATGAAGATGCGGTTTTTGAGGTGTGGACACTATGTGGTCGTTGTGCCTTAAGGCCGATGTTTAATAGTCTTTCTAGAATCGATAGAAATCTAGAGGTAGAGAGAATTAACTGCTAAGTCCGTGCCCCCCTATTTCGCCCACCTCGCTTAATTTTAGACCACCACCTTCCAACCCTATTAACTCTACGAATCTTGAACTTCTATATAATCGCTCGTAGTAGTAGATTCTATAGTGTAGTGGGGAAAGCTGCCACCCTCGGAGGGTTAGTTCTCCCGCTCTAGACTACCTATAAGTGTATTTATACTCTCTTTTCTCCCTTAAGGAAAAGACAATCAATTAACATATATATCTTTTTTACGTAACTCCGGCTTTTATCGCAAAGGCTGTAGTAGTAAACCAGATAGACACCTAATAAGATTTCACTCCCACTATCTCAAAGCGCGCTAAGCTAGCGCTAAAGCTACACGAACGACACGCGATTCCGACTAAAATAGCCGAAAATCGCCCTCCAGGGACACCACCACCACCACTCAACCAATCAGGAAGCGCCCCGGACGACAATATGGATATAGTCGACCAGATCGCCGTACCTCCTACCCCACACCTAAATCGTATCACTGGCCTCGACGGCTCTCGATATAACTTCGATTTTACCTCACCCGACTACCTGTCTCACCTACCCCCTATTCCGAAGCAGAGTTTTCATCTGAACCAGGGGGGCGACCCGATTAGGAAGCGCCCCCTAGACCGTACAGAGGACCAATCAAACAAGCGAACCTCTCTTTCCTAAATCGGTAATACCCCTAGGCCCCTGATTCTAGAAGCGAGAGACCTTCTAATAAAAGCCGTAGGATTAGCTATATCCTAAGAATAGACACTAGTTAAAAAGAAAAAGAACTAACTAAAAAAAGGTAACTTTAGGTTAGACTAGTAAGACAACTTATTCTAATCTAATTAGGTAGCTATATTCTTAAATTTAGCCTCTTTTCTATATAAAATAAGCTTAATCAAGTCTTCTAGGATAAAGGATTTAAGGACCTAGTTATTATAAGCGTTACTAGGTCTCTTAGTTAAAATATAATTATTATTATAACCTTTATCTTTATTATTAAATTCCTAATTAATTAATTGATTAATTGATTGATTTATCCTTTTTACGTCCTTTATAAGTCAGAGACTATAATAGGACGGCTAGGTTTTAAGCCCTAGCGAGTTAATAGTATTTATAAAAGGTAGTAATCCAAGTATTCTAGGTGACAGTAAGGGTCTAGCCCTAAAGATAACAAAGGA
>JAAMPI010000422.1:0-38335 GCA_013054445.1 Cudoniella acicularis
TTTTCGCGCCGGAAGGATCGCATCATCTTGGTAAGGCATCTTCTGGGGAGTGGTACGCGCATCGCGGATCGTGGAAGGAGTATCTGTAGTGGATATTGAAGTGTGAGGACGTTTGCGAGTAGAGGGGTCATCGGGAGCGGGGTCTTTTGGTATAGGGAAGCCGGAGGGCGTGCGGTTTGGGATGATGGGTGTGTGTTTCGAGGAGGCAGCGGCTGCTTCTGCTGCTATCGATCGTTCGCGGAGTGCTTTTGCTTTGAGTCTATTTTCCTCCTGCGAAGGGATCAGTCAGCGGGGTTGACTCGAATTGGAGGCTGGAGGCAGGCGACGAACTATTCTACGGGTTACTTCCGGAGTGGGCGGAGAGATGGGATTCGGACGCGACAATGCGGGATTTGGAGGCGGTGTGGATGGTCGTTCCATGATCGCTAGATGATTCGTGGGGTTTGAGAGGTGATCAATTCTTTAGCTTTAATGTGGTTGCGACAAGGCTGAAGCAGTGGCGAAATACTCGAGAAACCTCCACAGCCTTGGAGTTTTTGCTTACGTAGGCGCCGCTTCGGAAATGCCTCTACGTCAAGACAGTGTGTTCACACCAGAAACTTTTCAAGGGGATGTTTGTGACGGTGAATAGAAAGAGTGTACCTGCATTCAATATGCCGCAGAACCATAGAATTTTTTTTATCTGTGGTCTCGCGACACCTAAAAATACAGCAAGGATCCAGTGGCCCTCCATCTACCCCCATTTTTGCCCAGCCAGCTCAGCCTATACACGTACAATACCGGCAGTATATTTATGGGCAAGTTATGTTTGTTCCCCTCAGTCAAACATCTATTCGTCCTTAACACCGCCACGCCCAGCCTTCTCCGCAGTCTCAATAGTCTTCTTGTCCTGTGTTGGTGCAGCTCCTCCTTGGAGAGCACTCATGAACCCAGCAGCTGCCTTGAATGGTCGCTTCATATCTCCAATAGCTGGCTTGCCGAAGAGATGGATATTGACCTCATTGCCCTCGAATGCGCCCTTGAGTGGGATGATGGATTGGATCAAAAGCGGGTTGGTGTACTTGAAGTAGAGGTGCATGACAGCCATCATTCCAACGCCCATCATCTGCGCCTTGTAGAGAGCCTTCATTTGGTCAACATCGTATTTGTGGACGGTGGTTGTGATAAGCTTTGGCTCTTCGGTGGATCCCATTTGAGGTTGGTCGACGTATTTGAGGGTAGTCATGTCTGCAGAAAGGTCAGCAAAGTTTCCAGCGCACAAGAAGCGCAACTGGGCGCATACCCTTCTTCTTGTTAATCAAGTAGTGGGTGTAGGCGTAAATCGAGATGATGATAACGTTGGACGCGATGTATCCGGCCCGGACAAGCAACAAGACGTTTGGATCCTCCAAGGGGATTCTTTTCGAGACTTGCATCATCACGAGGATGATTACCAAGTTGGTTCTGCGCAGAAAAATCAGTATCGCGGCGCAAAGAACAGAGAAGCTTGTTGGCATACATCTGAGGGCTAATGCCGGCCATTTTTGCGGTATTGGGGAGAATGGACTGGAAGATCGGATATGGTGGAAGAAATTGAAGGCGAAGTCGTAAGTAAATGCGACCAAGAAGTAGAAGAAACCGGGTCGAAGTTGGATGCGATTGCAATTGCGATTGTTATGAAAAGGCAGAAGTGGAGGACGACGACTCGGGAAGGAAATTATTGTGGTGCTGCGTAATGCTGCTGGTAAATGTGTCGCGATCAGAAGCCCATGGAAACCCCGATCGCCGAAATTTCGGAAGCGGCGAGGTGCTAGTAAAGAAGCGCGCCCCACCACAGCAAAGGACACCTGGACCTTCACCACGGATACGGGATTGCCGAGCTTTGTTCTCCCCCCTTTTCGCCCCTGAAGACAGTTTCCACATTTGAAAAATGGAGGCCACAAATGTTATTTATCAGGAATCAGTAATAAATATGCGTTGCAAGGCCAAAATGTGACTGGTATTGTGTACCGTCAACGGCGGTCACTAAAACTTCACAGCTCTTTGTCTAGGCTGCAAGTGAAGTCAATGAATTTCAACACAGCAGGTTTGATATTGAGAACTGCACTATCCCCGACCACCAAGTCTTGCCATCTCCTGTAATTTGCCCGGCTACCATGGCTCTGATTTCCTAAATCGGGATTTTGCAGATCCTTAATTCATTGAAGCACCTGTTCTCGTCCTATTCGCCCAAAGTCATGGATACAAACACCAAACATGGCGAGGAACCGTACTAAAAACTGGTTGCCTTCGTTTTGCACCTGAGTTTCATGGCTTCCGCTCGGTTCACTGCTTCGAGGCTCGCTGAAACTGCTGTATATATACCCGTTTTCAGCGCAAGTGGTTCCAATTCTCGGTAGACTTCACTTCCACAATGCTTCGCCAAAGTCACCATCACAACCCGACATCTTTCCATCACCAATTCTTTTTCTATACCCGAATACATAGCCCGCTATTCAGTTATCGCTGCATACCTCATACTTGTCACGGAACTTCCAGGCGAGGGATCGAGTCTGCCCTGGGCGTGTCGAAATATGAGGACGATTGTGGAGCCCTATCTCTATTCAACAGAAGTAGACAAAGCCAGCCTCACTGTAAACCTTTATGCAACCACAACAACTCCACACACTCACAAGAATCCAATTCTTGCCCATGCCACACTCCTCTCCCTGCCTGTCGTTCATCACCATTCAATTCTCGTCACAATTCGGAACTTGAACATCTCACTCACAGCAAAACTTGCATTTCTCAAACCACACAAGACCTCATCAGAATCCCCGTTCATATCTGGGATAGTAAAGGTCGAAATCCCATCTGCTTCCAATGCATCGAACTTCAAAGCCGGGCCTTTACAGCAATCATTCCGCCTTGCGCAAGCATAAATGACGTGTATGGGATTCTGAGTATGGATGCGGAAGTCAGGGCCTTGATGGAGTCTTGCGGAGTGGATATAATTGCCATTGCTGCTGGTGGAGAACAGATTGGCCTCTGGAGGCTGGGAGATGTGAAGACTCTGGCGAAGTGGTGGGAATATTTGGTAGTCGTTGCATTGTGTGGGTGATGATTAGGGAATCTTGGCGACCGCATTCTCCATACTTTGATGGTATGAATGAAATCGAATTCTTGCACATGCACTTGGCGTGAGCTCCGAGCTTCAATCCCTGAGAACCCGAAGATAATAGGTTACCCAATGGACGAAAGTCATCGAGATCGAGATTCCAACCCCTAGAAGAACCACATCATTGATCTTCGTCTTCATCAAAATCCTCCCTAAAATCCCCATACAGAACCTCGCAGACTCCCCCGAGCGGCACATCCATCACGGCATCCGTCCCCACACTCCACGCAGTCTTCCAATCCTTCAAGCTCGTCTCCGCCCGCTCCCTCTTTTTATTTCCCTGAGCCGTTTTCCTGCCTCTCCCATCCAACGTCGCAATATTCGCTGCATCATCGATAATCGTCTCAATTGAACTCAACGGCAGTGTAAGGTACCCCGTGTTGTAACTCGCCAATGCCACGTAGATGTATACTATCAACATCACCAGAAATGACGGCACAGCAAGAGACCACCATCGATTGGGGTAATAGTATATCCCAAGCGCATGCAGGAATGGCGATGGGAGGTATGACCAGAGGAGGTAGACGAGAAACGAAAGCGAGGAGAAGAGGTAGAGGACAAAGCCGTAATATTCGTAGGTTGGGACTTTTGGTGAGGCTCGTGGTACCGGCTCGAGTTCGTCGGCGGAACTATCTGGTGTCGTCGGTCGAGAAGGGCGGAGGAGGGATGTCAAGGAGGGCGAGGGAGGTAATGGTGTAGGTGGTCGATTATAAAAAGGGGGAGCGAAGAAGTTGTGCTGCTGTTGGAGCGGAGGGGATGGCGACGAGCTCGAGGAGGAAGAATTGCGGTAGTGTGATTGGAATACAGCGTCGTCGTCGTCGGACGACAAGGGAGCCATTGTGTGAGGGACCAGCAAGCTGTGTGTTGTGCAGACACCGAGATGAAGTTTGGATTGCGGACAAGCTTGATGTTATCGCCAATGTCGGTCAGCCTTATCGCCACGTGACATCACGCTTTAGACTTGCTCTCCATCCCGAAGTTGTCCCGCCTCTTCAACCATTCCCATTTCTTCCCATCAAGAACCACAAACAATCCAAGGCAGAGACACGTAAGAATCACACCTAAACATTCGCATTGACCGCTGCTAACAATACCAAAAAGAATATCATGGCTCGTACGCTTCCTAAAAGCAACCACGAAAAAATCGAGATTCGGGTCGGGGTCGAAGGCGAAAAGGGACCTCCAAGAGTTGCTGACGAATTCAACACAATAGTACGAAGCGTGCGGCGACTAGGAAGGCGTAGTCAATTATGTATATTTGGAGTTCGGAGTCAGGCTGCATGAACCTGAAATCTCGAAAGTAGTGAAGGAGAAGAATATTTCACAAGAATAGCGTCATACACCTGCTCACCGAGACACTGACCGTACATATCACCCTCCCTAGGTATACAGCAATTGGCCGGAATGATGGCTAGATGCGAATTTTGGACGGACAAACTATTTTTCCAGTGAACAATACCATTTCAACGAGGCGCGGAACTGCAAAACGTGCCTCTGCAGAGCTGCGATCAGAGTTCAGCCACAATGCTTTCCGTGTCTGTTGAACTCAGCTGAGCCTCTTGGCATTCGCAAGGTTGTTCCGTTACGGAAGGCATAAATCTCGATCTCTTCCACGTCCCTGAGGACCAAGCAGTGCCAAATCATGGCTGCCATGACCACAGACCGTCACAAGCTGATTTAGAGACCATCAACGGCCAGCCTGCCAGATCTCCCTCCTGGAATCACGCGGCAATGAATCCATACTCTCAATGGCCAGCTCGAGCTTCTGTCTGCCGAACCGGAATCATCAGTCCCTAGAAAGAAGGCAATTCTCTTCCAGCATGACG
Organism: Cudoniella acicularis; assembly: GCA_013054445.1. Classification (NCBI taxonomy): domain Eukaryota; kingdom Fungi; phylum Ascomycota; class Leotiomycetes; order Helotiales; family Helotiaceae; genus Cudoniella; species Cudoniella acicularis. Next base: position 4,963 of record JAAMPI010000422.1, read on the forward strand.
GCTTTGGCTATGCTGCGGTCTGGTTGCCTTTTTTGGCCTATTTCTCAGCAAGAGGTCATCCCTGCTATGCATTGTCTCTGCGCGGCCATGGTGGCAGCTGGAAACCAGGATTCTTCCGAATGGTATGGATGACTGGAAAAGCTACTCTTACGGAAGACTTGGGATATGCCTTTACTTGGGTTGAAGCCTTCGAAAATGCAAAAATGGTTGTTTCGACCAAAAAGACCTGGTCCTCGTGGGCCATTCCGCTGGCGGTGGACTAGCTCAGTATTTCCTAAGTCAAGGCATGGGGTCAGTTGGAGGATTGGTTCTGCTTGCAGCCTATCCGAGTTATGGCGTGTCAGTTCCGAATCCCGCCTCGAAGACTTCCACATCCACTAATTCTTAACTAGACTTGGAGTCTACAAAAATTGGATCAAACTTGACCCGTGGTTTGCTCCTCGATATTACATTCGAGACCTTTGATATGCACGTTCTCTGCTTTCAACGACGATATTAGTTCACAGAGCTTTCTTTTCACCTGGTTTTCCCGTTGCTGAAGTCAGCAAATTTGAAAGTCAGATGCCCGAGTATGAAAGTATACTCTGGCCATTGGGTGTGATATTCCCGTTTGTGAACATGGAAATGGGTCTCGAAAATAATATCGGCTGGAAAGCAGGTACGTCAAGGGTCTTGGTAATTGCTGGTGAAAGCGACAATCTGATGGGCGTATCACTCATGCAGAAAATGGCAGTGTTATACAGGAAAGCTTGTTCAGGTTTCATGCACAACCCATCTTAACTGAACCAAGGGAAGAGCGGAGCAGGGGAGACGGTTAGCTTTAAGGTCATCAAGGCTTCATGCCACCACGTCCAAAACGATCTCCACTGGAAAGAGTGTGCCGAAAGGATCCTGGAATTTTTGCAACAACTTTAGTCCGGGTAACTAGACGCATCAGACTTTGTCTGCGATGGCTTGCATCATGTTATAATCCGCGAACTTTCTGGTTCTTAGCGGGTACAAGTCGAGTGAGACTCTTTCAGAAGCGGAGGCTCAAAGACCTTCTACAAATTCAAAACATTCAACTCACAACCAATCATTGGCATCGGTTACGTTTTATTCACACCATACAGAGCTTTGCATTACGATATACGGTAGAATTTATTGTTGTCGCGAAAGGACATTCAAAACCTTCAAATACTCGGAACGATTTCTTAATTTTTTCCCCTCCCCCTTTCACGTTCATCCTTTATCTCCTGTTAAGCTCACTTGCCCTCCGTTCCTTGATCAAGAATAGTTTTCACTACCCAACTAATACCCATGAATGTACTCTTCAGCGATTCCACGCAGTACGTACCCGCTCATATCACATGAACTACCTAGGCACCTTGTGTACAAGGCTACGCTATCCCTCATCCAGAAGGGACTGCAGAATTTACTGCCGCAGCAAGGCGGATATGCAGGCTCTACCACAGCCCGCCTCCTCACACACAACAACGCTCGAGTAAGAGCCACTTTTGTTTGAAAACAATTGAACTATCCGAGGATCACCTTTGACCGTTCACCTTTCTCTCGGAGCGAGTTCATCATTTGGTATATTACATGGCTCGAAGGGCGGGAGACACCAAGCATATACCATGGCTTCGAACCCAGTGGTTTCATTGGGCAATGACGACCCCTGGACTCTAGCCAAGAATCGCTTTCTGGCAGATCTCGATGAAAGTGAAGCCGAAATTTTTCACAGTGCAACTCTTGAGAACCTCTATTATGGTGCAAGTAATGTCGATCGAGAAGATTCTCGCAAGAGCAACAGTTGATCGGTCCTGAGAACCCTTGCACCTCTGGTCTCCGCAATCGAGAGCTATGGCCAGGCTATGGATACTATTACGAATATCGCACCGTTTTATCTGGCGCCTATTTGGGGTGGGATACGAGTTTGTGCTTATTATGGCGAGGTCACATGGGAAATTTTACAACAGGATTGTGGAAACTTTTGGGAGGATTGGGGATGTTTTGCCCAGATTTCGTAGGTCTTCATCTATTTCAATACCACATTCCAAATCATGTTACATATCGATTTTTTCCCCCTCCTCCGTCAAGGGCCAGAGGCCTCGTTCCTACATCCCTGCTAACCAATTCAGGTGATTACGAGCGGATTTTCGATCGAAACAAACACCAGCGTCTTACCCAAGCACTCGCAGATGCGTACCTGGATATTATCATACTTTGCACCCAGTTTCGAAAAACAATCCGAAATCAAAAAAACTCTGCCATTCGTAGAGTCCTCAAGCCATTATCTATAGATACTCAACTAGAGGATGCAGTTGAGCGCTTCCGCCAGCACAGACAGAATGTGGAAGAGGAGGCACGAACTTGTGATATGATTGAGGCTGCCGACGAGCGTAACAATCAGCTGTTGTTGCTTGCAGCAGAAAGACGAAGGAAGTTGCTCTCCAGACTTTCCAACATAAACTGTCAATTCCGACATCGAAGGTTGCGCGACGCAAGACATCCAGGCACTGGCATCTGGCTAACAGAAGGCGAAGCATATCGGAATTGGGTTTCTTGTGAACAGTCTTCAATCCTATGCTGTTATGGAATTCGTGAGTGCCCAATCGCAAGCACCGTGGGCGTAAATATGCTGATCGATGACTGCTAGCTGGGTGTGGAAAATCAGTTCTTGCGTCGAGTGTCATCGATTCATTTGGGGAGAATGAGACAAGCCTTTTTTATTACTGTGACTACGCTGACAAGCGAACCCTGGAGGTTACAAACGTCTTTGGGACTCTCGCTCGCCAAGTACTTGAAAAGGTCGATATCCTACCAGAAGACCTTGCAGCTGACATAGAAAGCGCGGACCATGACGGGGAAAGACTCACGAGTATCTCCGAAACCCTCGAATTCTTTCGGCGATCGCTAGAGCTGCTCTTCCAGGAGGTTTTTATTGTACTTGATGGTCTAGATGAGGCCAGCGAGTCCCCTCAAATGGTTATATGTGACAGTCTCCGGGGGCAGTCGAATCGTTCTTCACGAACTATCAAGTTGTTCTTGACTGGGCGAGAGGATTTAGGTCCATTACTTCGCCCTGGGCCTGAGATTTCATATTCGCGTATTATGATGTCGTCAGCTTCTATTGCTCAAGACATTGAGAGCTATGTGAGAGCATCGACTCGGAAATGTATAGTTGAAGGTCTTTTGGTCATACGAAATCCAGATCTAGAAGAGCTCATTGTGCTGGAGTTAGTGAAAAGGGCCAACGGAATGTGAGTATTTGATTTTCCTGACAATCAAATTAGTAGTATTACTGTGTCTGACGTGAAATTTACAGGTTTTTATGGGTTGAATTCCAACTCTATGCTCTTTGCGAACCCGAATCTGACCATGAAATAAGACGGGTACTGCGAAATCTTCCTCGAACTCTCCGCGCTACCTATGATCGACTCCTTGCTAAAATCGAAGGACAAGAGAGGAAGGATATGATCCAGAAGATATTTAAGTGGGTTGTGTGTGCTAGACAACCTCTCCATGTTGATGAGTTGAGGGAAGGCATTGCATTCACAATCGCCGACACCGAATGGAATCCAGAGAAGATTGCTTCAAACTTCAATCGCCTTGTCAGGGCCTGTAGCAATCTACTAGTCGTTGATGAAGAGACTCAAATTGTGCAACTAGCACATCATACGGTTCATCAATATCTCTTGGAACACGGAGACCCCCGATTTCACTTCACCATGGATGAAGCGAATAACATGGCAGGAGAATTCTGTATTGCGTACCTAAACTTTTCTAATTTCGACAGCCAAATTACTCGGTACAAAGAGACTATTTACACGGATATGGTCACGTTGGGAAAAGTTGCGGGCCATGGGACACTAATCCCCTCCGGCAACGCAGGTGCAAAGGTCGTTCAGGCTTGGAATTTACTTCGGTATTCGAAATCGCCAGTGGAAATCGACATATCTCGCCATTTTCCCCACCGAAAGGAAAGGGTTCTCGAGTTAACTGCTTTCAGTTTTCTCTCGTACGCGATAACGAATTGGATTTGGCATACTGCATCTTTCAAATACAACGCCAACAACGACACACATCGACGAAGAGACACCCTGTTTAAGAATTTAATTCACGAGAATAAAGGGTTGTTCAAATGTAGACCATGGGACTCTTCTCATGACTACGACGATAGGCTTACTCTTATCTCTTTACTTGGTTGGGCCTTTATGGCTAATCACGGTTTTCTCATTGAGATGGCCTTCAGTAATAAAGACAATGGCAACGATAATTTTTCCCCTGGCGACTTCGTCCGGCAAGGATGGGAATGGCTGTTCTCGGAGGGCACATCATCCGCGACCTACATGCCCGTATTAATGGACATGCTGAACAACTTTTCGGCAGACTCTTATGTTATGGAGAAGCCTGAATTTGGCTGGCTTTACTCCAGATTCCTCTATGCTTGTCGAAAAGGCCACCTCGATGCCATTCAGATGTGTGCCTTCGAGCCATCGAGAATATTTGAGGACAATGAAATCCTTGATCACCTCACCGTAGAAGCTGCAGCACATGGACATCTACCAGTCGTAATCTACTGTCTGGAAACGAATAACCCCTATTCTTGGGCGCGATCCGATTCTCCAAGAAAGATACGGTTCAAAGACCAAGCCTCTAGTGCTCTTGAGCGTGCGATCATTGCTGGTCATTCTGAGATTGTACAAAAGCTCGTTAGCTCAATTTCTGACAATGGATCTGACGCGGGCCAGGGTCTATATTTCCATATTGTTCACGAGTTGATTCCGGATGAAGTGTGCTATTATAATCTACTCAGCGCCGCAATCGACAACGGCAAGCTTGGTGTTATTCAATCGCTCCTTTATATTAAGAGATCTCAGCGCGCTTTTCTACCTTTTACCATTCAGAGTCTAGACGATCCCAAGGTTCGGGATTCGTTTCTGGCGGCAATACAAACCGGTCGTCAGCAAATAATTCAAATTATCCAATGCTTGTTAGAACAAGGTGTTGGTCCAAACGCCGTAGACAACCACGGAGAAACAGCTCTCATTGCGGCAATCAAGGTCTCTAACGTGCCTGCCGTTAGAACATTACTACAATTTGGTTGTTATCTAGGTAACACCTCCATGGGAATGCCTCTAACGATAGCTGCCTGTTTCAGCGGTGTTGGCAGTTTAGACATCTGCAAGCTCTTAATTCAACACAAGGCCGAGATCTTCCCGGAAACATTTGAAGATGTTGACCTTACAGCACTAGTATGCATTGATAATGAGGCGAGACTGTGTCTCAGTCCAACACCCCTTTATATGGCATGTTATTATGGAAACTCGGCACTTGTCAGGCTGCTTCTCACCAGCGGTGCTGCAGTAAACTTTGCAAGTCCTAGGTCACTAAACGTTTTCGCTCAGGTCGACGGAAAGGATGAGGTAATCCGCTCGATCGATTTTCGGTTACAGAACCTGAAGCCTGTACCTACAACTCCCATTCCAGTGTCATTTGGGAGCGCAGGGTATGGCTGGCGTTTTCCTATGTCTGCCGCGGCAAGCCGGCAGGACGGAGACTGCATTTCTACTCTTCTTGAATTTGCCTCTGCACGGAATTTAAGTCTTTCTCGCATCTCAAGGCGGATTGACCGGGGGACAGAGAGGCTAATCGAGAATTCTATCTTCAATGCCTCTTTAAAGAAATACAGAACAAATTTATCTCCCGGTGCCCGGAATCTTTTACGTCGAGCGCAAAAAAAAGGTTTTGCCTCGAACACAGACGTCAAAATATGCTGTAGCGGTCCCAGGTGTACATGAGCTTGGTGCTGGTAGAGAGAATGAAATAAAAGAGCATCTCATGCGAAGTGTACGGAACTCGGTATGGAATACTCGGTGGGCTTCTCAAAAGGAGCTTTGGCAAATATCTTGCAACGATAACACGTCAAGAGAGCAGACACTCACATTTGAGGAATGGTGGAACTTGCAAATGGGAACTCAGACCACTGAAGATGAGCTATCGGGGAGAATTATAACGCCGTTCTCTTTTCCCTTGAGAACAGTTACAGATATTTACTGGTACCGAGCTCCTTTTTGGGAGAAGGCGTATTTGCAGCCATCTCTCCGTCCACATATACCTGCCCTTTGCGAATTACCTGCTTCACCGATAGCTGAATGGTTGCATTCAATGCAAACTTATGACTAGCAATCCCGTCGAATGTATTACTACTTGATGATGACTTGTAATTTCCATGTCTTTGTGAGAGCCAGTAAGTTACTCAAATCGATCATATAAGAAACGGTCTAGGTTACAATTCATGGGAACCAAATGAAAATCTCACTATATTATCCCGTTGTCTTTTCCACCCAGTCCAATGAAAGAAAGAAATAATTATTTAAAACAGGAAACCTATTCTCCAACGGACTTGAATTTTGAGCTCCTGTAGAGCATTAATGTTCACTATCCCTCTCTACCTTCAGCCTAATTCAGACTTACAGCATCACTGTAATCATCCTCATATATCCCAAAATCAACACCTTTGCGATTTTATTCGTCTCCAGTCGCTATACTTGTCTATACTCCAATATTTGATAACAATCCATGCCCAAGCCTTTTCATCCAGGTGCTTTCCCCTTCCCCCGATCATTATAGAGCGATGAAGTGCTGCGTTTTCTAGTGAGTTTGGATATTATGAAAAAGGCGTTTATCTGTTGATTATGTTTTGGGTCGTGTGATTTGGCGGAGTAGAATAGAGTGCAATGCTGTAGTGCGAGTTTCCTTGGAGGGAAGTGGTTGTATAGTTAATTATAGGATTCTCTGTTAAGTAGGTTTGGCGTAGACTAGTTCCTGGGCTGTGTGTTTTAGATAAAGTTAAGATCCTAGGGATATAGTGAAGAGAGCAAGTGACCTCTTATTAAATATTTTGCGCTGAGCTTAGTATAATAGTGCTTTATTTCCTCGAATAGAAGTGTTTTCCGAGATTGCTCGTAGATAACACTATTATTACTGTTTATAGAGAGAACTAGTCTATTATACTAATAGGCTTAAGGGGTAATATCCAGACTTGGCCATAGGTAATACGAGTACCTAGAGGGTCGATGAATGGGTACCCGACCCGATAGGATCCTCTTAGGTGAATGGGTATCCGGTTTTCTCGGATATTAAAACATATAAAATGAGTCAAAGCGTTTATAGTTATTCAAAACTGAGTTATTTTCCCTACCCGGGTACCCGTGGGTGTACCCGTATTCATGGGCAAGTCTAGTAATATCTCAAGACCTGAGAAGGGTATACTTTTTAGTAAATAAAGCTACTAAAGCAGCTGTGAAAACTTATTCATGAGTAAAGATAGTAAGGTTTCTTTAAACAAGTTCTTATCATACAGCCACACTCTGTAAAGGCTGGCGAGAACACAAATACTCTTCAAAAAAAAAAACCCCCCCCTTTTGCGGAGCATAGAAGAATAGACTAGGATATAAAATAGCATTATCATTTACGTTATTTACTTTTTAAACCGTCTATAAATAATAAACCTGAGGTAAGGTGAAAGCTTCTATTTCCTAAGAATTTTTTCTGATATTTTACCACCCGCTCCCCTTCGCCAAAGCAACTATCTCCGGGAAATTCTAAACCGAAATCATCAGCAAAAGTTTCATAAACAGCTTAAGAAGAGCAATATACCGGTGTCCCAAACCCCGTAATGGGATCCCACCCCTGCGTGACCGGAAAACCCGTAACACCACACCCCTGACTATCACCACTCAAGATGTCCGTAAACCCCTTATAACCCTTCGAATACAGCCACGGGTTCAAGAACCCCAGTGGGGATTTTCCAGAGGAGATAAGGGCGTCGTTGACGAGCGAGATAACGCTGGACATTAGCGGGCAGGAGGCGGATGTTCCGGAGATGGAGGACTCGGTGCCGTTCCACCAGAAGGCAAAGTAGAGGCCTTGGGCTGCGACGTCGGGGTAACCGCGGCCGTCTGGGGGGTTGTTAGTTTCAAGTTGGAAAAAAAAAAGGGAGGGAAGGTGAGGTGAGACGAACTCTTGTTGTATAGGCCGTCGTAAGCCCCGTTTAAGCTCTTGATGTATGCAGGAACAACGGCATCTTGGTATGAGGGACGGTTGAAGTAGTAGCTGAAGCCACTGCCAGAGGCATAAAAGCCGTGGGTCTTGTTGTCAGGTCCCAATCCAGCTTGACGATATGCCGAAACTTCAGGTTCGAACTGCTCAGTCGCTCCAACCGTAGTCACATATGGACAACTAGCCGGGAACGCCGGCAAGAAAGTAGAGGTATTCTTGCCATCGTTTGTGATGCATGCAGTGGGATCATCGCCTCCCAATCCACCATCACCGCTGGAAACAAAAAGAGAAATTCCTCTGGCACCGAGCTGAGCGAATTGCTGGCAGACTCTTTTGGCGTATGCTTCGGGAACAGTTTGCTCGTCATCTCCGTAAGAACTGCTGATTACTTGTGGGATGTCCTTCAAGCCCATGACATATGTGACCCATGTCAAGTAAGGCTCGTTGGTATCGGTTGGAGTGTTGGCATCTATAATGAATGGCGGGCTTCCTCCAGTGGAGTAAGAGGTTACTGGTTGAGGATATGTCATTCCAAGGATGGTTTGAGCATCGAGGTTTGCTTCTTTGGTGAAGTCGGCTTCGAGGGATTGTGCGAGTGTTAATGGCGTAAATTGGGCAGCTGGCCTCCTGCAATTTCGATCGATTCGAACTCGTATGCCTCATCTTTGGCCTCTGGACGGTATTTCTCGAGGAAGGAGTAGATATCTGGTCGAATTGGTGTCTGGTTGAGGTAATTGTTGAATCCAATCCTGTTGATGCCTGGAACCTTCTGCACGTATCCCAATGTGCCATACAAAGTTTGAAAGCACTCAATGGTGACTGGGAAGAGGTGGCAGACCTTGGAAATGGTTTCGTTGGTGGGAGGTTTATATCCTGGAGGCGTCCATGGTTCCGAGAATTGAATCCAATCTGACTTTTGTGGAGTTGATCTCATGAATGATGTTGTTGGCTGGATCGTATCAACATGGTCGTGCAGATGAATTGGCAACGACCATCTCGAGGTTCGAACCAAAACTGCACCATCTTCGTGCTGGAAGACCGAGTATTCGGTATCGAGAAGGCGCTCAGCAGACGCTACATCGATGTAAATATTAATCCAGTCCTTGGCAGGGCTGTAATCAAATTCGCCGACGCCATTGAGGAGCAGCCATTCATGAACGAGATCAAGAGTTTCGTCTTTTGGTTTGACTAGCTCATTGACTTCTTCGAAACTCAGATGTTGGCCGTAACGAGTGTGCTCTGGGTCGGAGACTTTTAAAAGTTAGCTAAAATTCGTTCGAAAAGAAGTTTGGGAATTACCCTCGTATAGATGACGGTCCAACTCGTCAAAATTGTCTTGCTTCAATCCAATTTGCAGATGAAGACGGTGATCCGCAGGAGCTCGGCCAATATTCTTCCATTTCCTAGGAACATTGTGAACTTCCTTGACATTATAAGCTGTTCGGGCGCGAATTGGTGAAGCAAGGACAGACTGAGCACCAATTGTAGCAGCAAAAAGAATTGAAACGTCCAGCTTCATGATGGGCGATTGAGACTGCTACCACGGATTGATCGATAGGGTAGGCAATCAAGAAATCAACCTGGGGAGCTCCATGAGGGGCACTGGCGACCTTTTATTTCGCTCAAGGCCTCGGGTTACCGTTCCGAAAAACATTGTACCCCTCGAGGGGAAGCTGGTAAGATGCAGCTAAACGGTCCTAACCAGGATAACAGCTTCATTCTGCAGCGCGATACTGGCCCGGGGAGTTCGTGCCTGCTTTCTCGGCCCACAGAATTATATTGCTCGGACCTGTCGTGATCGTATCTTTCTTCGGTATCGCCGTATGATTTGTTGGTGGTGAGATGATTAGATGATTAGATGTTGACTTTCCTAATGGGTGTAGAGTTGCGGTGCTCGCCAACTCTTGGCACCTGCCCAAGGCAGCACAGCGCAGCGTACCTAGGCAGCCGGGCATGTTGCTAGGGGGGCTAAGTTGGGGAATTTTATCCAAACCGCCGCATGTCAGCGTGGGTGATCCCTGTAATACCCCACCTGAAAGTATAACTCTGCGATGTTACTCGGAGTCTTTTTGGTTTATTTTTTTTTGGGTAAACTAAACAGGCATGATTTTTTACCAAGCTTCTGAGTCGCTTTGAAGAAAATAATCATAAAACTAAATAGGGCTTTGAATAGAACACGTGGGTTAGCTAAAGCGGTTATATAACCCGGAGATATATCCCCAAAAATCACATATTATTTTCCCCTCATTCAACAAACATCCAACCTATCACCCCTCTCACAACAAAACAAAAACTATGGCGACCACGAAACCCATCACCCCTTTCTGCTATCCCTGTAGAAATCAAATACTAAATATTTAAACACCTCGACCGACCCAGCAAGCTCTCTTTGGGACCGACCTGCCCGCTCTTCCTCCATTTCTTCGCGAAGTATTATGACCTGGATCGTTACTGCGGAGAGCCGCAGTTCATCAGGAAGGTGGGCATCCCCGCGACCGTTTCATGGGGCGATCCCGCTGCTCAATATGCGATCATAAGATGGCTTTGTATGTCTGGGGACGATGATATCGAAGATCCCGCTCCTGAAGAAGATGAATAGGGGGTGGCAGAGGAAGAACCACCGCACTATTACGGTGATGTTGACCAAGATGAGGAGGTGCGTCGCCGTATGAGCTGACGGACGCGGGGATAGAGGATGCGGCTGTTGATAGAGTGGTGTCGAGTTGGGTGAAAGAGAAATTCGATGTGGAAGGGGATATGTTTTCTTGTGCCGAGTACTGTCGGTATATGGTGATCCTTGGACTCGATGGAAGATGTACCTTGTGGGCGAGAACGACGATGAGAAGGGAGTCGTAAGTTATTTATCTATCTTTCGTTATTCGTGAGACTTTTCTTCTTTTCTGTTTTATCTGCTCCCAATAATAATTGCATCTACCTGGCTTTGCGGAATATTATTTGTTATAAATAAGAGCTTGACCCCGCCGACCCGGCAGAACCTCAACCACAACATTGAAAAAAGTTTATAGTCTTTGGAATCAGTCGCTATCATCTCGACTAAACGTGCGAATAAGTTGATAGATGGTCCAGGCATTGCGGTCATTGTACAGACTTCTATAGCATTGGCAATTGGCTAGTGGATTCTGGAGTAAATTGGAGTTCTGGGTGGAATCTAATTCTACAAGAGATTCACAGATCTCTTCTGGCAACGCAGGTAACATCATTGAAAGCATGGATGCACAGCTCGTGCAAAATATCTCTTGCCCCTTTTAATATTTCAATATGCACCTCTGGTGGAAGTCCCTCTCGCATTCCTTCCTCACATTCAACCTACCTTTCTCCAAAACGCGACTCGGTAGTTGCATATATTCCACTAGATAACCCCGCATCAGGAGTTTCCTTGTGAGGGACTGCGGACACGAGGGATGTAAGTTTCGACATTGATGACATCGCCTCTTCCGCGCCCGTCTACCTTGTATTCGTCGGAGTCCAAGGCGGATGATTATGTGTCAAGTTGATAGCTTTCTGCCGATAAAACAACTCCCACGTCCCATCCCTTCTATTCTTCACATTCATCGAAAAGGGACAATCGCATCTGTAACTCGCTCGGTTTCGCTGGCGCAACTCTTGATCCCGCAACGTCGAGTGGTCGTTTTTTCCTCCGCGAGAACAGTTCAGGTATCCTTCCTTCAACTTGGTCTTTTTGTCCCGTCGAAACCTGCCAAAGACCAGGAAGTAGCCCTGGGATTTGGCGTGTGCGTTGGCTGCTTCTTTGAGGGCTTCTTGGGAGTCGAAGAACCCGATCGGTGGGGGCTGCATTGTGGACATTGTGGAGGGGTAGTTGGGTCTTATGCGGGAGGTGATGGCAGATGGATGTGATGCTGTGTGAAGGTATTCCAGGAACCGAAGCTCTATCCCCTCCAGCACATGCAAATAGTAGTCCAATATCCTCTCCTTATCGCAGGGTAAGCTGTTCGTGCCCCGCTCCGTGCCGTAGTGCTTTAGTGCGCCGAAGTCATCACATTGACAGACCTGCCCTCTTGATCGAAGCCCGAATGTGGCGCCGGCCAGTGGCACCGCAGGGCCTCGGCCTGGCTTTACAAGGTAGTTCAAGGCAGCAGCTGCTTGGGTACTCCGTACTCCGTTGGCTCAAATACCTTAAAATTGAGAGATTCCCATTGGCTACAAGGTATCCGCCGCGGAAGAAGCCAGAAAGCTAGAACCTTAGCTGGACCCTGCATTTCGCTTCGCCTGGTGCGATCATACGATGGGAAAGCTAATCTGATTTCATAATCGCCATTTCGACTTTCTCCTCCTCTCCACCCACCCCTCCCTCAATCTCATACCATCCCGCGGGTTTGCCAAGAGAATCGCCGTCAACAGACAGTCTCGAGATGGGTAGTAAGAAGGCGATAGAGCCATTGCTGGGAGGCGCCTTATCTCCCGAGACCTTTCGAGCGCGCGAAGTATACAGGTAAAGCCTCGAGGTACCAAGGTACCAAGCACTGACACTGACAATCCGTTGCAGATACTATCAACCAAAACACCTCGCAGAACCCTCAAATCCATCCAGCCTCTCGAATTCCGACCAAAAAGCCATTCCCGTTCCCGCAAAGTCCTCGAATCGAGACATACTTGGCTCCTTCTCCGACACAGCTCTCACAGCCTTTGCGCAGCTAATAGCCATCCGACTGGCGGCGCAACGAGCTGTCGTCTCCCTTATCGACCATGAAAACGAGTATTTTCTCGCTGAATCGACAAGCACCTTGAGTCACCTCACCGATGATGACCCCACAAAGAATGCCTGGCTGTCTATCAGCGGAGTCGCCGTGCCCCGCAGTGAGAGTCTCTGCGAGCAAACCCTGTGCTTGGTACCAAACGAAGACACAACAGCGGAAATGACTCCAGTGTTTTTTGTCCCTGATCTGCGCCTTGATCCGAAAATGTCACAAATGGATTGTGTGAAAGGCCCCCCACATTTGCGCTTCTATTGCGGGGTTCCCTTAACCAACAAGAAGGGCGTTAATATTGGATGCGTATACGTCGTCGATGACCGGCCGCGGACCGGTTTTAACCTCGAGCAAGCTCAATTCCTGAGCACAATGGCTGCCACCGTGATGGATCACCTAGAGAACAATCGAGCTAAGGAAGACGTGGTAATGGTTACGAGAATGAGCCAGGCCCTGCACGCCTTTATCGAGGGCGATGGGACAATGGGTGGGGACTGGGAACGATTAAAACGTTACAATCTACCGGCCGGTGCCGGTGTGGGATTCCATTGGGAGAGCAACAAGCGTGATGAAAATGGTGTGCAGGTTAAAGCCATGAAAGGCCTCCGAGGCACCGATTCTTCGACCCCAAGCCGCTCTGAATCGGGTGCAAGCACAGGACAGTCTCCACTGCAACATACAACCAACAGTCAGGATGCTCGTTTCAACTTCAACAATTCCCCCTGGAGCTCGTCATCCGAAGTTCCTCAGACCCCGGCATTGCACTCCGTATTCGAAGGCATCGATGAACCCGTGGATGCGCAAGATGGAGGGAGGGATGGCCAATTTTCTAACGACGGTTTCTGGAATCTCCTGCATGGTACATTTGCCCGCGCGTCCAATCTAGTCCGCGAGGGGATGGAAGTTGACGGTGCAGTCTTTTTTGATGCTCCATTCCGATTCTATCAAGGACGGAGTACTCTCGAGCCAGACAATCGACCCCTTGGCACCGGAGAGACGGAAAGCTCGACCGAGAGCGACGATGAAGGGCATGTGGAAGCCAGACCGGGGCCTCGTCCGTATGTCATTAACAACCATCACCATCATACGGCAGAGCGCAAAACGGCTGCAGAAGTCGCGGCTGCAACAGGGTTGAAGTCCGATATATTGGGATTCTCTACTGGCGACTCTTCGTCATGGAACAATCAGCTGACAAAACTAGCCGACAGCTTCAGCGCCATTGATCAGAGCCTTTTGACTTCCCTCGTCAGACGATATCCGAAAGGAGCCTTGTTCGTCTTCGATGACAATGGGCCAAACTTTCCTCCAGACTCCTATTCTCCCGACGGCTCACAGGCCACAATAATCTCTGCCGAGGTGGTAGAAAAACGAGCTCGACGTGAAGGCAGGAAAAGAGTGGAACTCCGACGACTGTTGGCTGCATTTCCTGGATCCAGACAAATATTCTTCGTGCCCCTATATGATTCAACATCTGGGTGCTTTATCGGGTCTTTCGCCTGGTCAACCTCTGCGACTCGAATCTTTTCTATCGAAAATCATTTATCATATCTTGTGGCATTTGGTCATAGTGTAATGGCCGAAGTTAGCAGACTAAACACACTCAGTGCAGATCACGCAAAGGGCGACTTCATTAGCAACGTCAGCCACGAATTGAGGAGCCCGCTCCATGGAATTCTAGCAAGTGTTGAATTCCTGGCAGACACAAAATTGGATGGTTTTCAACGCAACCTAGTGGAGACTGTTGATATTTGCGGCCGTACTTTACTCGATACAATCGAACATGTTCTCGATTTCTCCAAGATCAAAAAGTTTGGTCAAGATAGCAAACAACCATTGGGCGTTGCTTCTGATCTCGACATATCTGCTGTTATTGAAGAGGTACTAGAGGGTATCTTCGCTGGGTTTGAATTCAATGGACTTTCCTCACAGGGCCTGGCTGATATGACAAAAAGTCAAACACGAGGTTTAGCTTCTGCTCGTGGAGCGCAAAGGATCCAATTGTCTAACCAGCTTCGTCCTGGTAACTCAACTGATTTGCTTACGGTGGTACTCGATATGGATTTTCGAGAGGTGTGGAAATTTCCCACAGTCCCGGGGACTTGGAGACGTTTGACCATGAACATTTTTGGGAATGCGTTGAAGTACACCCCTACAGGATTCATCAAAATCAGGCTCGAAGCCCGAGATATCACCCCACCGCATTCAATTATTGAAGGCAAATCGATTGGGAGAACTATGGTGACCTTGACCATTACTGATTCGGGACAGGGAATGTCAAGCGACTTCATGAAGACCGGACTGTTCATGCCCTTCTCCCAGGTTTGGGCTCTATATCCAACCTATAAATTTTAGGTCTTTGTTTTCGATGCTAATATTGCGAAAGGAAAATCCAACGGCACCTGGAACAGGTTTAGGCATGAGTATCGTCAAACAAATCGTTGACCTTTCTGGTGGTAGCATTGATATCCGAAGTGAACTTGGTAAGGGTACGGAAGTTAAGCTCAGCCTTCCCCTGGAAGACTGCATCACCGATCCCGAGAATCCCAACACTCTAAAATTATCCGACCCCCAAGAGGACCATATCAGTGCTGTGCGTCGAAGAGGTCGCGGCAGAACAGTGACAATTCGTGGATTTGATGTAGCTTTTGAAGACTCGCCTCTTCAACTCGGAGCGCTTGCTAGCCTTAAAGCTTCAATCGAGAAATACGTCACGGAATGGTTTGGTTTCAAGCTCTCTTCTACAGACGAGGACCCTGACATCCTCATCTGTGATGAATCGGCTTTTCAACCATCATCAGTTTCTCAAGTCAAGTTTCGTGCGTTACTTATTTTGTGTAGCAATGGTGCCCGAAGAGATATTTACACTTCTCAACTAGACGGCGATCAGACAATTGAGTTCATCAGTAAGCCTTGTGGACCGCATCGACTTTCCAAAGCGCTCCTGAACAGTTTCGACGCAGAAGATGCCATGCAAACGACATCGAAAAGCCGTGTAAGTGAAACCGGGCCCCACAGCATCTTGTCGTCCAATAGCTCAAATCAAACGACTATATTGTCTACAGATGCTGGAAGGAGCTCGAGGCTGATCGGAAATATACAGTCATCAATTGGGTTCTCACCAACAACTAACTTGAATAGACCGCCAAGTCCCGTGTCCAGTCGTCTGCCCTTTCTACACAGAACTTTGGAAGCTGATAGTTTGAGGATTGAGTCCGAGAAACATCCTGCTTCGGAATTCGTCAATCCTAGTCCTGAAAGTTTCGACACTTCTTCGTCGTCGCAAACACCCAATAGCAGCGCGAGCCAGCTGGAGAGTGACCCAAATACACCTATCCGCAAGGGTGATCTTGTCCTACCAGCACCCAAGGTCTTGTTGGTTGAGGTATTTAGCTCCCAAACAGGACATCGTAGCATACGCTAATCAGCTTTACAGGACAACCCCATCAACATGATGCTTCTGGAGACATACATGAAGAAAAACAAATGGGAACTGGAAAAGGCTGTTAACGGGTTGATCGCCGTGGAGGCCTTTCAGAGGGATCCATTGGGTTTTGATGTTGTGTTTATGGGTATATTTCCTATGCTCTGCCTTCTTTGCGTTTCCCCCGCTAGCCCGCTCAATCCTGAAGACTGACCTTTCTAATGTAGATGTTTCTATGCCCGTTATGAATGGATATGAGGCTACTCGTTTAATCCGCAGCACGGAAGCTGAGAGACGTGTAGCCTACGACCAACAACAACAAATCCAGTCACCTCTGCTGTGTCCCCCCTCGAATTCTTTTCCTTTCTATCTCCCTTCGACCTCAAATCCCGCCTCGCCCTCTTCCTTTGCCTCGATCGACCTTCATCTTCACACGCCGAAATTGCAATTGAACGCGCCCGCTCTCATTGTTGCATTGACTGGGTTCAGTTCTCGGAAAGATCAAGAGTTGGCCTTTGAAGCCGGGGTGGATATATTTATGACGAAACCGGTGAGGTTCAGGGAGGTGGGGAAGATACTTGATGGGTGGCTGGAGACTCGGCGGAAAGATTCAAACTCGAAAGCTGTTCTAGTGGGGAGCTAGACTTAACTCCTGGGTTGGGTTTTCGGGGTTTGGATTCGGAGCTGCGTAGCGATTCAAGAGCGACAGGTCATTCACATTTCATTGGGCGGAGCGATTGGCGTTAGGAGGAAGGCCATACATATCCCTTCTTAGTTTTTGCGGAGTTGTTTGCCTGAAGGATATATTACACGACGGTTATAAGGGCAACAAGGTTGGCTAGATATGGGGAATGCGAACGCGCGACGCTCTCAGAACATATAACAACTAGCTACGGGGCTGACCAGGACACAGGGTATAACATTCAGCAAGACCGAGCACTGTACTTCCGCTCGGGAGAGTATCCGAACTAGGAAATCGTAAGCATTTTATAATTCCACAATAGAAGCACGCTGGTCGTGTCACTATCAACAGTCACCCCTAACACTAAATTGTCATTTTCTTTCGATAATTCCTATATACCCCCCAGCTTTTGATTTAAGTTCAGTTCGACCTTTAAGGTTTAAGTTCATCACTAAACTATTCAAGTGTCTCGTTTCATTTGAGTTCTGTCTATTTTCCTTGCGAGAAGCAAAATTAATAAAGATTTTCTCGGACTTCTTTCATTGCTAGGAGGGGAAAGAAGGGGGGGTGGAATGGTGGGTGCGAAGGAGATGGACCAGATGGTTGGGGCAGGGGCGATGAATAAGGGCTGTTATTGTAGTGGCTTGGAGCCTGGGAATCCATAAAGACGTCTCAGGGAGTAATCCTGCCTTAGTGGCTCTCATATTCTGCTCCCCACTAATATATAGACTTGCAAACTTTAAATTTTTACTTCTTTCCATTAAATTATCTAGCTCGAGGTTTGGGTCCTCTAGGTAAACCTCCCCCTCCTCTTGGACCACTCGGTAATCCACCCACAGTGTTTCCTCTGGCAAGTGCCGGTCCCTTCTGTGGTGCTCTCGACCTTGCAGGTGTTGCCACTGTATTATACCTCGACACGCTAGCGTTCATGTCCCTCGGATTTGACATGCCCATTCCTCCATAACCTCCCTCTCGAGCTGAACCCTGGAAAGGATTTGGGAGTGGCTTTCCTTCGCTGCCTGCATTTTTGGCAGAGAGAGATTGACCTCGTTCTTTTGCAAGTCCTGCGAAAGCCTGCTGTATTTTTAGCTCGGCTTTTCGCAATTCCTCTTCTTTCTCCAATTGCTCAAATCTCGCTTCTTCTTCTTCGTCGAGTCTTTGCTGCTCCGCTAATTCGCGCTCATACCGTGCTCGTTCCGCGCGCTCTCTGGCATCGCGTCTTATTTTCTCAGCTGCATACTCCTCAGCACGCAATCTTTCGTCTTCCATCTTTGCTTCGAGCCTCTTTTGCTCGGCCAATCTTTCCAATTCTTCGTCTTCCTCTTCCACCGCTCGTCTTTGCTCCTCAGCAATTTCCTCATAGGCACGCAAACGCTCCTTCTCCTCTTCCATCTCCCTCCGTCTCTTCGCTTCCTCTTCTTCGAACCTCCGCCGCTGCCTCTCCTCCTTAGCTGCTCGCCTTCGTGCCCTCTCATCCTGCTCCTCTTTTATCTCTCTCCGCCTCTCGGCTTCCTCCTCGTCCAATCTCCGTTGTTGCTGTTCTTCCTTCGCTGCTCGTTTCCGTGCTCTTTCATTTTGTTCGGCCTTTATCTCTCTCTTTTCATTTTCCCGCCTTGCTTCTTCATACCTGAGAAGTTCTTGTGTCAAACGCTCAGCTTCTTCCCTCGCCAACCTATCATCCTCTTCCTGTCGAAGTCGTCTCCTTTCCACCTCGGCACGCTGTCGCTCTTCCTCTAGTTTTCTTTCCCGGTCCACAGCCTCTTCCTCCTTCCGAATTCTCTCCTCTTCTACCCTCCTCCTCTCCATCTCGGCCTCCTCTTCTCTCCTCTCCTCTTCCGCCCTCCTCCTCTCCATCTCAAGCTGCTCCTCCCTCAACCTCGCCTGTTCAACCGTCTCAGCAAACAAACGCATCTGCTCATCCTCCTCATTGAGCCTTTTTTCCTCCTGCTCAAACATCATTTGCTCCTCGATCATTTTCTGGCGCTCGATTTCCATCTGTTCTCTTCGCTGGATGATCCTTTCTGCTTGCTTCTCGTATTCAATCATCCTTTCTCGTGCTCGGGCGCGATCCTGCTCCACCTTTTCACGCTCCTCTTCGATGCTTTTTTCTAGTTCTGTTGATATGAGGGAGGCTTGGCGTCGAGTTGAGTAGTTGCGCTTTAGTGATTGCGTTGATTGTCTTGCCTATATTTTCATAATTAGCACGGCAGGAAATATATAGAGGAGCTCCTTACACTTGACGTCTTCATCGGCTTCGGAGCAAAGGAATTTGAAAAACTTGATTTTTCACTAATAGGCGACATCGTGGTCGAGGGGCTTAAAAATATTGAACTTGCGCTGATAGCCGATAGCGTGGAAAACGAAGTTGAAAATATGGACTGCTCGCTGGTAGCTGACATCGTGCTTGGACTCTCAGTGTACTGGAAGGGTGTGGCCGCGATTGCGGTGTTTAGAGTGATGGGTTGTTGTATGTTTGGCCTTTCCATGAAAGGCTTCTCGGCCATTTTCAAAGGGGCAGGAGTCTCAGCAAGTGGCTTCATCGAAAGGTCTTGTGCAGACGTTTTTTTTTTCCGATGCTTTCGGTTTCGACAATTCCAGTTTGTCGACAAGCATTTTGTCCGGAGTTGCTTTTAACACCTCCAGCTTATCGACAACCATTTCGTCGGAAGCTGGTGTCTCCTCCCCTGGCAACGACATACTCATATCCCACTCTCCAGACTGACTTGCAAAGAAGTCAAGCATGGATAACACATCTCCCTTGCTCTTGATATCCACCGAAGCCTTTGGAGTCCTTCTCGGCCCCTCCTCACCTTTCTTCCGTATCTTGTTCGCATTCCCTTCCACACCTTTTTGCTCGGCTTTTTCGACTTTCTTTTCCACAGTAGTTCCTACTTGCTGCCCAAGCTCTGCCATTAGCTCATCTAATTGCGCTTCCATGGTTCCTTTTCTCTGCGACTTTCCTGCCGCCGCAGCTTTCGGCGCCGCTTCAACTTTATTCACCGCTGGCGCTGGCGTTTCTTTCTTTTCAGCAGCAACAGCGACGGGTATCTCTTCCACCACCGGTTCCGGCGCCTTATTACTACCCGGCGCAGAAGCAGGAGCATACCCAAACAACTTCGCCATCCGCGCGGCATTCGAGTTCGAGCGTTGAGGTCCCCCAGCCCCTACATTATACAATTTTTTCCCGCCGAGCGAATTCGAGCGTTTCATGAACCCACCTTCCTCTTTCTTTTCTACAGTGCTTTCAGAATTGAGGGTGAGAGATCGAGCTGGTGGTTTTGGTGGAGGGGAAAATGTGGAGGTGGATTGGAAGGGCTTTATCTCGAAGGATTTCATGTTTACCTGTAGAGGTTTTGGTGCTGGGGAGTAAGTGGATGAGGGGGTGGTGGTGGTGGCGTCATCATTCTTCTTGACGTAGGAGGCGAAGTAGGAGCCCCATCCTGACATTTTTGTGTTTAATTCTGTAGACGGAAAAAAGATAGAGTTAGAAGATATATTTTACGGGTGAGGAAGGAGGGTGGCTGTGGAAAGAATCAGTACGTACCTTTTTAAATTCTAATAATAATTGAACTCAAAAAACCCCCAAGCTACATCACCTCATCGCGTACGCAGTTCGCCTCCACTATTTCAATCCAACACAGCTAGCAATCCTTATTAATAAAATTCGTCAAACCCTCCCGTCCTGAATCGTAAGTCGTGAGTCGTGAAAATAGGGTTATACCTCTAGTAATGCTAGCAAGGAGAAAATAATACCAGTACGAACCAAAAAAAAAGAAAGGGAAAAACAGTTTGAAATCCGAAAGCGAATGCACAACCACAACCGCGGGGTCGGACTCTCGCACAGCATTTTTGGGCCCACCCATTCCATTCCGCGACGCAGATGAAACTTCTTGACGCTCGTTGGCGCTGGGTCAAGTCCGCTCCGCTCAGCAAAAAAAAAAAAAAAGGTGGGGATGAAACAACGCAAAGCGGCTAAGCGAGGCATGTGCGCGATCATCCGCAGATTGAGACACCGAGCGCATCGAGTTGGGCGGGTGGACTTCAGAATAGGTGGTGTGGGTTACATATATAGATTATCTTTCAAAGAGGCTATCGGGGAATGAATGCCCGCTGTTGGCAGATAGATTAGATGTACATGCGCTTGAAGATTCTCTCGGTTGGAAGTTGGGAGGGGAATGAGAGGAGGAAAGGGGGAGGTTCGCTTCGGTGCGTTTGAGGGAGGGGCTGCTGCTGCTCGCTAAGTTGTGGGGTGGAAGCCCCTGTTAGAGGTAGGGGAGGGGAGTGGGAAACAGTGCGTCGGCGTTAAACGTTCTCACTGATTCATGCGACGGCGGCAAGAATATGTTTCTCAATATTACTCACGAGTTATTGAAAGTTAAGAAGGGGTAAACCCATGCGCTCCCTAACCAAACTGTTCTCGGTACGGCGGGTCCTTAGCGATAGTCTCTATGTTTTATCGATATTACGACCTTTAAAAATACGATTATGCCCACCACCCTATAATTGTACCTAAAACAGGTGGCGCAGAGGATCGCTCAGTATGCTGCCGTTTCTACTACTTGGGTTAATTAGGTACGCATTTAAGGCTATTCGTATATTGCCTTCCTCACCACTTTGTCGATATCTAAGAGGGTTGGGATACTATTAGTGTATATATTCCCTAGTATTCAGCGCACCCCCTAGAATTTAGTATACTCACTCTCTAGAACTCAGTATATACTCGCTAAAGTTTAGTATACTTATATACTAGAAGTTAGTGTATTACTAATCTAAGCTATATCAGAGTGAGGAGTCGCAAGCTGATACAACCTCTTATTTACCAAAGATTAGTACACTACTATACTTCTCTATATAGCAGAGTAAGTAATATATTATTTCTAATTTTATTTATATCATTAAAAAAGTATTAATTAATAGTAAATACATAAACATATTAAGTAGTACGTAACCACTTGTTTTATGTTTTAATTGTTGTACTGGTGAAGAGGAAATATAGAAGTTAGTGTTTTATTTATTGTGGTTTAGTGGCTGCTCTTCGCTATATCTCGGGGAGAATACCTATAGACTCAGGATTAATTTTTTCTTTCGCTGGTTCCGTTATAGTCTCCGGACGTGAGCAGCTACTGCTTTAGCCTGAGCTGAGGGTAAGTATGCCTAAGCCGTGGCCTGAGCACCCTGAGCGCGCCCTGAGTCAGCCTACGCACTATAATGTGGAACCCATTTTAGCTTCCTGTGTGCTCCTGCTATAATTTCCTTACCGAGCTTTACCCGGGAGTCCGTTTCTACTCCCTTATAAGGGTTCCTGCCGGAGTAGATTTTAGATATTTCTTGTTAAAGAACACGTGACTAGTAATTCAGCCTTATAATTTACCGAAAAACACTAATTTAACGTTATCGTATTTAAATATATAACGTCTATTTACTGAGCAATTGTCTAACTTATTTGTTATAAGAACTCGTACTTATATACCAGTGGCATGGCTAAAAAGGTCGACAATGGAACTCGAGGTGGCAGTCCTGCTGATTCTACCCGCTCAACAGAAGGAAGCAGTCAAGGTGAGCATACTACATTTCTCGATTTAGCTAGGACTTTTTACTCATGCGATGCCAGATCCAATTATACTAAGTGACGACGAATCTATGGGCGCTGAGTCTAAAACCGACTATAGTGATCTTAGTGTCGACCTCAGAGCTAAAAGCGATTCTAATTCCCCACACGTAGCAAGTAATAAACTAGCAGATGATAACGGCTTCGGCTCCGGAACCACACTCATTTCTGATCGTCTTGTCGCTGACCACTAAGACAAAGGTAGCGATAACGATAGCAGTATAGTCGATGGCGCAAAGCTTCAGCTAGCTGCTGACCGTCTAAGGTCAGCCTCCCCTAGCCACGGGTCCCTCGCACACCAAACTAACTCCCTACGGGTGAATACCGAGGTCACATAAGAGAGCACGAACTGCGTTAGCCTTAATGTTATTAAAGAGGCGGAAGACGAGGGTATTGATGTCTTTACTAAGGGAGATGATAACGGCGATGTCGACGCTCGCTCTACGAAGAGATCAAGGCCGTCTGCTATTTCTTATAACAATCTAGCCTCCGATAGCAACGTTGGCGTTTCTGAGTTACAGGATAGTCAGCCTAATCACGCTCAATCCCTACAGCCGGGCTAGCAGCAGCGTCTCTCCACCAGTCAGACTTGAAAAATGACCATCTGCTAAAGCAACTTCGCCAACAAAATGCTAATAGAAATGTCCACCGCAAACTTCCACGCGGAGTAACATATCCCCAAGCACTTGAACCTCTCACTCCATTCGGAGGGTTTAGGTGCCGGCTCTAAGGAGTCGTCGGCAGAGGGTGTAGTCTCTCACCGGACAGTCACGTCTCGCAAGCCGGGCAAGGAGCTGACAAAGGAGCAAGAGAATCTGATTGGCAAGATGGTCTTGGACAGAGATAGGATGGCATTTTCCAGGCCACACACTACAGTCACTGAAGGAGAACCTCTTCACTAAGCAAGGGGGAAAGCCTCGAAAGCGGGGTCCAAAGCCTGGTGTAAAGGGAGGGGCGCATAAATGGCAATGGCAGAAGTTTTATATAATCGTGAGCATCACTTAGTAGACAGAAATTTGAAAAAACTCTTCTCGGCAGAGGTCCAAGAGCGTTATGCCGAGACTTGGGATAATCTTGATCCTAAAGTTACAGTATTACGCGAACGAACTATTAAGGGTGCTTTAGATCGGGTTAGGGAAATCGGTGATCAGAACGAAGGCCAGGGGGAGGGCAGCATAGATTTCTTCCCACGAGCAGCCATCGTTCTCCCCTATCTTGAGAATCACCGCACCCTCTTGAGGTACCTATCGAATACGCAAGTTTAATCTGTCTGTCCACTGCCATATATCTGCCCATGTCGCCTTTCGCCTCTATTTTGAATTCTGCAGCTTGACCATATAAAGTGTTATCTTAAGCAACAAGCATGCTGAGGGCAACGATTTCTACCTAGGTTCGTTACTACCTAGGCTGTTTTGGAGGCTGGAGCTTTCAGCTACGGGAATGCTTTGGCTGGCATCCGCAGTGGGTATGTGAAGCCCGGGGATTGAGATTTACTGGCCAAAAAATCGACCGCATAAGTCCGTGCCCCCCTAATAGCCCGGTGGGACACCTCGCTTAGCTCATCGTCACTCCCTACACTCCCACTTTAAAAAATTATATCTTTATAACGCCTTATTTAATTTTCTTTAAATTTCGTATATTTTTTAATTCGATTATAAAAAGTATATATATTAAAGAAGACGTAATATTATTTATTTTTCTTATACTAATCTAGCTAAGTATTATATAATATATCGATTATTATAATATAGAAGAATATTATTTTCGCGTATACGACTAATCACTTTAAAAACCCTTAAATATAGTCTTAGGACTGTCCCGGACACTATCTATAATATTATAGGACTCTTATCGGCCGGTAGGGGGTAGTAGAGGGATAAATAGTCGACGTGTTAAAGAGACGATAGGACGCGACCGGACTCTAATAACCTAACAAGCTATCGAAATTATAGAGGTATACCTATATAGAGAAGGAATACCTAAGAGAGTTAGCGACGCGTAGAAACACGTTAAACAGGCAGCGTCTAGGCCCTAGTAGAGAAGAGAACATAACGCGCTTAATAATATCTAATATAATATTAACTAGCTAAAGACAGCTATCCTAGCTAAAGAGAAGCTATCTTACGCCTAGATAGTAGGCTAGAACCTAAACAGTGATATATTAGTAGCTATAAGAATAGTAATAATCCCGAGCCGTTAGGAGAGAGAGGTAATAGTAGTAAGAGGCTAGGAAATACTAGGATAAAAACAAAGAAACGTGTTATAGACCTAGTTCGACGCCTTANCGCTAGGATAGATTAACTTAATAGTAGTCGACGTAATAACTTGATTTAACGCTCGTCGATTTAATAACTTAATAATAGCTTGTCTTTCTGATCGATAGTCGATTTAATAACTTAACGACTAACTAAATAACTTACTATCTAGGGGAGTCGCTTACGGACTACTTCGCTTACTAGCGCTATTTATATAGTTAAATAGAGCTTTTCCCCCCGGGAGAACCTCTTCTTCTCTTCTTAGTTTAGTCTCTTCGTAATATAGCACCTTCTTATAAATACGTTCTTACGTGACGTTAGGGCCCTAGTGCCTTTATAGAGCCGTAACATTATCTATCTATAAAAGGATAAGCGGACTATATATACTATAAGTATAGTTACTAGAAGCTCTTATAGCTTAGAAATCAAAGAATAACCTAGAAGATTCTATTAAGGTTTAAACCTTACGTTTAGAATAATATTTATTATCTAATAATATAATATAATCTAAATAATAAATAACTTTATTAATATATAATTTAAGAGTTTTTAATAAATAAACTTATAAATATATATTATCTTTATTAGTTTATTTTATAAATTTTAGATCTAAAATTTAGTATTATTTAGCTAAGAATTATAATTCTTTTAATTTTTTTNTATATAATCTATAAACTAGATATATTAAATAGAGAAAAAAGTAAAAAGTTATAATTTATAGTTATTTAATTATAAAGAGTTATATAAGAAAAGAAAAGTAAGAATTTAAGTAGGGCGAGAATTTAAACGGGAATTAGAATAAGTATAAACTATTAGCGAGGCCGTAAGATTATTAATAGCGGGGTGTCTTTAAATAATCACGCCCTCCTTTACACGTAGAATTTAATTTTTAATTCCTTTTTATAGACTTAAGCTTAAAATAAATATTTTGCCTATACTCTACGCACAGCGAATATATACTTAGGTAAATTTTATACTCAGCAGTATAGTGTCACGAACGAAGTATCACGTGCAGGCCCAGGCCTGAGGCTCGGCTGCGACCAATGGGAACAGCACAGAGAACTAGGGTCCTAAGTCACGGGGTTCATGTGACTAGTCAGGTGATGGAGTCCAGGACCGAAGCTTGGCAGGAGGGCCGGTCGGNNCTCGGCCTACTTAGGAGCCTGCGGCCTATAAGGTTTAGGGATCTATATAAGCAGAGAGATTTCCTTACTAGATAGGAGCTTCGTACTTAACCTTTTATAGTAATCTTATATCATACTTTGATTATCCTTACTTATAACGTGCTAAGCTTCTACGCCTAGCAACCACTAGAGATCGCCTTGCCCGCACTTCTATACTACCAATCCGACAGACACCCTACTTACCTAGTAGTAAGGGTTATTAGTTAAGTAGACCCGTATCCGTTATATCTACGCGATTATCGTTATTATATAGAACAATTAACTTGTAAAATTGAAGACGTTATTAAAGTATAAGGGCTAGCTACTATCAATTAAATTTTTAGCTAAAAATCTCTTAAATTAAGTTAATAGTGGTTTTTTTTTTAGTAGGAGAGTCTCTTTTTAAGGGGCTCGCTTAAGTATACAGCGAACCATAGCCCTAACTCTTACTCTTTCCACGATCCGTTTCTCTCTTTAGGCTGCGCTATTAACTCTGTTCACTTACACTTACTTAGGATCTATATACACTCTTACAATTTGTATTTTTTTTATTTAGAGACCAAAAGATCAGACCTGGAGTCATTATTTGCTATTCTAAATTCTATTCTTCACCCCTTTTTGAGAACTTAAAAAAACGACGTCGCCACTCATCATGAAATCCATCAGCAGCCTTCTACTCCTCACCCTCCCCTCCACTACTTCAACCGTTACCGCCATTCCAGCCAAAGGCTAAAAAGCAGCCGCCAGTACCGCAACTGCAGCCGCAGCGAGCGGCTCCATAACCCGCGGCGCCTCCACCATCGTTATGAAAGAGGTTGGAGGAATAGCAGGAAATGAGTGCCTCACATTCCGTAATAACGGCATTTTACCCGTCCCCCTTTTCCATGACCGCTCTCCATACTAACATCAATAAGGTGAAATGGTCGACACTGCCTGCGTCAATACCGCGGCGGAGAGGCAGGTAATATCATCCACCTCCTCAACCGGCGCTTCCGTTCTGCTCGTCCAACGCAGCTTCACTGCCAACTTTCACCCTAATCTAGTCAGCAAACAAGCTTGCATCGGTTTCAATGGGACGACGTTTTTAGCTCAGGACTGCGCGGGGTCTGGAGTGCAGTTTGTGAGCTTGGTGGGCGGGGAGCTGGCGACAGCGGGCGGAGCGTGTCAGAGTGGGCACGACGCAAAGATCTAGTTGATAGTTGATAGTACTGGAACGAAGTGTGTGGGTGTTACGCTCACGGCGGTGGCTGCCACTGTGCCGTGATTTGAGTAGAGTAGCTTGGTAGCGTTTGAGAAGAAAGGTAAGGATGGAGGGGCTGAGGGGGATAAATCGTCAATGGAGATTTTCCAACAATCGATAATCGAATGTAGCCTATGTTCTTACTAAAGATTCTAAATACGTCGACACGTACATCTTCCAGAGTGACCACTCAGCTCTGCCTTTATTAAGATTCGGAATAGAAAATGGGTCGTTCATGGACTGAGAAGGTCTGGGGAGGGAAAGTCGGAGGTTGGATTTGGATCAAAACTATAGGCTGTGATTCCCTTCATTTGAATCAGCTCTGAAAATCATACTATGAAGTTGGCTTACACAAGATTTAGAACATTTGCGTCTTGAGAATGACAGTCTGTGCCACAGCCCTAGGGTCGAATTTTGAACGACTTTCGAGAATCTTTGTCAGGAATATTCGGGTGTCTCTAACGATAACAAGCGAGCCTGGCCCAATTGTCACAAGAAATATCTGCCATGATACTGGCAATCGCGCATTCTGCAGTTGTGGGATGTGTCTTGAACTTTGATCCAAGTGTTTATTTACTTAATAAACAAGGTGTTTTGAAGGGTGTCCTGCGGGTTCAGTGCGTCGAAGTCGCGTCGGGTTGGGAGCGCTAAACCGGTTCAAATTCCGAATGGGTTCTAGATATTCGTGTACAGGGGGTAGTATCGAAGGAAGTGTCTGCTCAGTGGCGTCAAGATATCTGTGGGGTGTGCTGCGGTGCAATGCAAAATCGTGAGGTTGAGTGAAGTCTGTGGAGCAGAAATTTGGCTTCGGCGTGCACCGACCCTTCGCTCAAGGGCAAGGGTTTACAGAACTAATTTATTCTAAATGATTCTAGTACAAATCGCAATTGAACTTGTTTTTAAGGATAATGAGATATACGATGAATATAACACAATGATTACTAAAATATAGCGCACTTGGTGCTAGAACGCACTGAACGGAGCTACACTTTGCGATCTTTACCAAATTCTCTACTACCAGTAGATTCTTTATTAAAAAAAAAACGCGCGCTGCGCATTGCATGCGCTAACAATGTAATATTACAAAAGGTAGACCGCGTCCTGTACTGTGAGTTCCTACAGAATTGTAGTGAGACGTGCGTTGTGGTCTGGGCGTTGGAGTCTCTTACTCGTTAGTGATTTGAAGCCTGTAGGTCCCCCGACTGTTGCGCGCCTAAGCGAACTCGCACAAAACACTCCAAAATCAAGAAAAAGCCACTAAGTGAACAGTGCTAAAGTTCGAGAGTCAACATAAGAAGATAGGCTAGGTTAGGATAAATCCACTTTTTTTTCTTATAATGCGTCATGGTAGCAGGGATATTGAGACTGTTATAGCCTATTTCGCGATACTATGCGCATGGTCGGGAGATAAATTTACCTTCCGATGAAGCCCACCTTTGTTCGTGCCTATTTGATTCAACCAAAAAACTAATAGAGTATTATAGAATCAATATGGATTAGCTGCTCGTAAAGAATCATTTCATATAAACTTTAGAATAAATTGTTGTTGTCGCAGCAATTGCGCCCTAATTGATGCCAGGCACTAAGCGAGAATAGGAAAGGGGGGCTTGACTCAGAGAGTCTGAGTCCCTCGATAGGAATGGGTTGGCTTTCTCTACACCAAAATCTCCCATCTGCAGCGGATAGATACTATTCACCTTTCGGAGGCACATTTCCGGCATTTCAGCTTCTACAGGGACTTATGGCTACAAAAGCCAAGCCAAGCCACCCGAAAGGAAGCACAGAACCTCCGAGTCCGAAACTCCTCCGAATTTTCATGTTTTGACCGAATTGTAACTAATTATAGCCAACAGTAATTGCTCTTATCTCACAATGAAGCTTTCAATCTCTCGCACAAAATACGCTTTTAATTTTCTTTTCAATAAGTCTCTAACAAACTACCAGACCTCATTTCACGTGGAAAGAGTACCAGTCATGCTATTGCCAATCTCTCACACTGTTATCAAACAAGGAACAGGAGGTATTTTGCAGCTCCAAAGAGTCCCCCTTCCAACCCTCCTTGAGCCCGACCAAATCTTGGTGAAAAACTTTGCCGTCGCCCTCAACCCATGCGACTGGAAAATGCCTTCTCGATTTCCCTATCCTGGGGCAACTGACGGCTCTGACTTTGCGGGTGAGGTTCTAGAAATTGGTCCCGGCGTGTTGAGGAAAGATCTAGAAATTGGTGATCGAGTTTGTGGAGCAGTGCATGCCTCCAATCCAGCCTGTTTACAATCTGGCACATTTGCAGAGTATGTCGTCACGTACGCGGATCTCGTTCTCAAAGTTCCAGACGCGATGTCGTGGGAAAATGCTGCTGCAATTGGAGGCTGTGTGCATGGGAGTTTGGGACTGGCTCTTTGGGACTCACTGGATTTGCCAGGTCATCCTGATCGACCAGCTTCAATTCCTGCTTACGTGCTGGTGTATGGTGGATCTACGGCCTCTGGAACTTTGGCAATTCAGTTGGTGACGGCGTATGTCTATATCATTTTGACACTTCCAATTATAATTGCCCCCTTCTCTTTGACCCCCCCAACCCCCCCTATTGCTTCCCACATGGCTAATAATATTGTATTGTATTGTAGTGCGGGGTTGAGGTGCATCACGACTTGTTCACCCAAGAACTTTGATTTGGTGAAGTCATACGGCGCCGAAGCAGCTTTTGACTATAATTCTCCAACTTGCGCCCAAGACATCAAAACCTACACGAAAAACAGGTTGAAATATGCGTTCGATACCATCGCCGAAACCAAGACATTGAAAATTTGCTATGAGGCCATCGGGCGTTTGGGGGGAAGATATACAGGCTTAGAGGTTTTCAACAAGGACCTTGCGCTGAATCTAAGAAAAGCTGTAAAGCCGGATTGGGTTATTGGATTGAAACTTACTGGAAAAGGCGTTGACTTGTCAGGTGGATATGGAAGCCCCCCTGATCTCAAATGTCGCGAATTTGGGAGGAGATGGTTTCAAACTATGCAAAAATTGATAGATGATGGAAAGATCAGATCACATCCACCGCGAGTTATGCCGGGCGGGATCAAAGACATATTCGAGGGAATAGAAATGATGCGAAAGAAGGAAGTCTCCGGAGAGAAGTTGGTTTACCGTATCACATGAATCTAATCTTGAATTTCACATGGAAATTAATGCTCGGTTACTCTTGGGAGGTTGAGAACCATATTCTGCCCCTCCCCCCTTTCCTTGGAAAAGTACTCTCGCTTAGCAGATTTGACAACCTGTCAACCCAAAGATGACTTAGATTTGTTAATCATTTGGTAATTGATTCCCGATTGCAATCAACAACTGTAAGAAGTCGAGTCTGGTGGTCAATGTTAAAATCCACTGAAGTGTCCGGACCACTTAAGATTTACCAGCTGTGACTATCATCGGTGACCAATTCGGTGATTTCCGAGTAGTGGCATGCATGTCAGATATTACCAACAACAATTGTTGGTGCGCGCAACGCGATTTGACAAAGAAACAAAATGTTCCAGCCTCCCAGGCATTCGTGAATCGAGACCAAAAGTCTTGGAAAGAGGATAACCCTGTGAATATTTTGAAATACTGCTCCTGTTCAAAGTGACAAAATAATTTACGTCGTGAACCAAATCCGGCACTGTCTTTGAAATGGCGGAAATGGCCATTTTTCACCATAGGAGAAATTCATGTGCAGCTTACCCCGGTTCTTCCAACAAACGAGTCAGCACACTGAAGGTACCCCACGATTTGCAAAGTGGCTGTTAAGCGTTACTGTTGCTACTGCTACTCCAATTAAATATTGTTGGTGATCGTTATCATCAAATTTCTGAGCCAATGAACACCCTTTTCCTCGCCAAAATCTCCAACGGGTCGGCAATACTACGTTGGCGTTCAGGCATTCAGGCTTGTTGAAGAATCGAGATCGTATGAAACATTGCTGACCACACGCTAAAGAATCAGTGAAGATCTATATCTAACACCACTGGTTTGTGCCATTACATTTACGAGTCTTGGAAAGAACAATCTCTTATATTAAGGAGGGCTAAAAAAATTAAGCATTATCGGAAAGTCAACAATTTTAACAAAGATCAAAACACTCATAAAGCACCTGTATGAATCGATTAATTTTTTAAAGCGTCAGTTTTCTTCAGAAAATGTGGGTATCTTCCAGATAGCTTGTATTCCTTTCTCAATCCCGCACAGAGGTTCCCAGTAGCCTGATGGTGGGAAACTCGAAGTGACTGGAGAGCGTATTAAAGATGTCGAATGCTCCATATTCAGCTTGCGAGAACCTGTTTCGAATCGACGCCGACTATGTTCAATATGTGCTGTCAAATTTGACGTTGGCTGACCGCAGGCGGGTAGTAACATTATCCAATTTATCCAAAATCGATCTCACTATCTCGACGAGCAATGCAGCCAACAAGATTTGCTTGCGATCGATGTCGGGGGCAAAAGCTTCGCTGCTTAAGAGAAAGAGGCAACTGCCAACCATGCAAGCGCTGCCACAAAGCCGGTGTGGCATGCCTTGACAGTCCTCAAGCTCGTATAGGACGAGCCCGTCGCTCATCAACCACCGACACTTTCGGATATGAGCGCCAAGAGCCGGAAATTCGCTCTCCCCTCTCCACCGGATTCCACCTGCACAATGAAAATTTGTTTCCAATATTAGCAGAAGATACTTTCGCAACAGGAGAGGACCTCATCCCGCATCCTGCAGAGTTGCAGTTCGGGAATATTTCTGACATCCAACCTACTGTCACTTCTTTCGAGTACCCGAGCCAATGGAGCCCTTTCGATTTCTTACCGTCCAATGATGTCCAATCTTCGAACTTCACACCGCTAGAGACATCAAGAATATTTGCGACAACCTCTACTAAAGATCAAACACTGGAGCGGACGTTACCAATGGCTTCTTCGCCCTCTCACATCTCGGATTGTGCGCCAAGCTATATCACAACAGGCAGAAATCGAGATCCAGGTATTCGAGGAGATAATCAGGACCCTGGAACTTCAAGGGATCATTTGCGACAAGAAAATCTCAAAACTGTTGCTGCTAGAAATACTGGCCATGGCTCAAATCAACTTCCGGCAACAGCACAAGGCTATTTTACAGGAGAAACGGAGACAAAGCGACTATTGGAATTATCACAATCACTCTACATACAACACAAGGCTCTAGAAGCCGCACCTTGGACAGGCTATCTCTCTACACTCTCCCTCACGGCAGGTATCAAGCACTCGACGCTACTCTCAGAAAAAACAGGAGTTACGGAGCCTGTTGGGGATATTCTCTTCAGCTCAGAGAAGTTTCTTGAGATCATAACTCATTTCATGCCATCGACTCAAAACTACGACGATGTAGAAGTCATGGAAAGCATTGAATCACAGAGCTCGGAATTAAATCAAACGGATATTGCTTCTTTTCAACATACCACTCCCTCACCACGAACACTCAACCTTCCTTCTCCCAACCCCAAGGGTCCACCACCACCAGATCAACTTGACACAGCAACTATCCTTCTGGTGTTGAACTGCTATATCCGCCTTCTTTTCATTTACACAACCCTTTTTTCGCACATAAACCAATACCTCTACTCGTCAAATTCTCCGAAATCGCCCAGCAACGCAGGAAAAAGTTTTTTCTCGCACAACAACCCCGAGCCTCTCCATATTGGCGGCTTTTCCTTACACAGCTATGGGGAAATCCAAATTAAGATTCTGGTTGATATTAGTGTTCACTTTATCACAAACATCGAACAGATTTTGGGAGTGCCGCAGAAATACAGACTGCTGGATTCCGACACGACCGACGACAAGGAAATTGGTGATGGCTCAAGTGCTCATGGAAGCTTGCTAATGACACCACAAATGAAGATGTTGTTGGAGATGGTTATTAAGATGGCAGAATTGGATATTCAGGATGGGTCCGGTATTGGAGAATTGGGGGCTTCCGCATTGAGGAAAGAGTTTGATGCATTACGGAAATTACACACATGGAAGATTTAGCCCCTGGTTTCGCACTTCTCTATCGGGAAGACTTTGTATTCGGAATAGAGACTAAATTGAACTGGATTAAATTTTACGTATATACAGCTGACCCCCCTCTTTGGCTGCGAGACTTGATCCAGTCTAGCCGACAAAATGGAGTTAGTGTCTTCGTTGGTTTCGGCACGTACCAAGCTTGGTGCGCTCGAGGCGGAAGATCTT